>KL280270.1:0-19695 GCA_000699545.1 Podiceps cristatus | reverse complement strand
CAACTCGAGAGACGGGCCACAAAGATGATCCGAGGGCTGGAGCACCTCTCCTATGAAGACAGGCTGAGAGAGTTGGGCTTGTTCAGCCCAGAGAAGAGAAGGCTGCGGGGAGACCTGATTGCAGCCTTTCAATACTTAAAGGGGGGCTATAACAAAGATGGGGGAAACCTTTTTATTAGGGCCTGTTGCGATAGGACAGGGGGTAATGGTTTTAAACTAAAAGAGGGGAGATTTAGACTAGATAGAAGGAAGAAATTTTTTACAATGAGGGTGGTGAAGCACTGGCACAAGTTGCCCAGAGAGGTGGTAGATGCCCCATCCCTGAAAACACTCAAGGTCAGCTGGATGGGGCTCTGAGCAACCTGATCTAGGCAACGGTGTCCCTGCTGCAGGGGGTTTGGACTAGATGGCCTTTAAAGGTCCCTTCCAACCCAAACTATTCTGTGATTCCATGATAGACAAGGAGAGAAGAAACTGCTTGAATATCAGCAAAAGAAGGGCCATGAGAACACCAAAGAGTTATTAAATGGAACTGAAAGAAAAAACAACTGGGCCAAGCACTGAACGTATTTGTTATCTAATTACATTATTTCCATTGGGATACACGTTCAGTATACTACATGTACAAGTGAATAAATATAAATACAAGTGAACAACTCTCCCAGCAAGACATAAGACAGCGCAAAGACAGGACACATTGCTTTTGCTATATATACACATTCCAAAAAATGTCTTGTTAGGTTGCACTATTTTTTTAGAGATGAGTCTATAGGTTTGATTTTATAGCCCTCCCTGGTCCCCACCTCACATTTCCCCTCACCTTTCCCGCTGGCTTCAGTCCAAAATGTATCAGTGCAGAACAAAGTAATACAACTATGCACAGAACAAGGAGATAAAGAAAATTAAGTGAAGCACTTCTGACATCAAAAGCTAAAGTGAGAAGAACAGTAAAACTAACAGGAAATAAGCAGAGTGCAATCTTGACCAGTGAAGGAGGTACGTGGGGGGTGTTATAAAGCCTGTTCTACAAATCTCATTTGAAAAATGGTAAATAGCACATTGCTTTTTATAGGATTTGCCATGTAGAAAGATAAATCTGTTACTGTAGAATGCACTTCAAGCATTTCTGCCTGTTTTATTTTAGTTAATTGCCTATCAATAAAATGCCCCTTGACTCAAGTCAGTGATACATTCTCTCTCTGATACCCCTTAAAACGAAAAAGTGCTGAGAACTCTCAAATATGGGCAAGCAGAGCGAGCATTACATTTAATCATAATATACTTAAATCAAACCTCTTCAAAAATATTTGGTTTCTTCCTGTTTTCTACCTTTTTGTGTATTTCCTTCAAAATTCTGCTGTTGATTTTACTTTATTCTCTTATTCTTTTTTTCTTTTCTAGAAATTTTTTCTCAGAGTTGGTGTATTTAAGAAGTACATGCCAGAGTAATATATTCCTTCAAGCCTCAAACTCTGCAACAAAATATGAGAAAACTTCACCTTTGCCTTGAACTCCATAATACTCAAAGATGAATGCTCTGAATGTATTTTTAAAAAAAGTTTCCCAAGGTGAACACTGCAAAATGAAACATAAGCTTTTTAATTAAAAATTTATTCTTCATTTCATGTAAATTAGATCCAAGGTATTTTGGCCATTACTTATACTTCTTTACTTGTTCCTCTTCCATTTTACTGCATAATCAACATCCTATAAAAAGCAACATATGTGTTGTTTTTTTAAAAAAAATAAATTCACCTCTGAACTGAGGATAAGACACATGGTATGCAACAGAAGCATCTTGTGAAAGTCCGAAAATAAAATATTTTCTCTTCTTTCAAAAGCATTTCTCTTCCAAATCTCCATCCACAAGGCTCATTAACTTTAGTTCAAAAGTTTAGTCTTTCAAAGAGCATAACTGATTCAATGGGTCACAGACACACCACCACCACTCAGCTTTCCTGCACACTAACATTTTACCCAGGTAAGTCCCAGCCCTATGAAGTCATCTGAAAGGGATGATCTTCAAAAGCATTGAACTAAAATACTTGCAGCCTATGTAAGCAGTAAGGGTACATTTCTGTACACTCACTGGTTTGTGGCTTTCAAGCACAGACTTGTGAGATGGGTAGCTCATACCTCTCCCATACAATTCCCCAAACTTCAGGCAATATACTTATAAAATACATCACATCTATAATGCCACTAGTACAGGATACATAGAAATGCATAGAAATGGTGAAATATTAAGAGCATCCTTGAATAGTCATCTTAGGAGTCAATCAGACTAAGTACAATTAGATGTAAGCTTCATGATGCAGTCACAAATGGGATAGCTATGTTTTTAAAGAGGTAAAGGAGAAGTTCTCCATCTGATTAGAAGAGATATTGCAGACACTCTAGTTTGTGCCTGTAAGACCTGGAACATACAAAGTACTGAACCAAAACCACCAAACTCCAGAAGGAAACTAAATACTTCACATAAAAAAAAAGCAACTGGAATAGCTTACATAACTTTAAACGTAGAGAAGAGAGACAGAGAACATACAAGCATTTAAACCTACAGAAGAAGTATTTCACCTTTAAACACCCATGCCAAAATGGTTGTACTCTGGGTTGTAAATGATCTTTTCGAATCACGCAGCTGGTCTCAGTGGACCACACGGATTGTTCCAGCACTTACGGCAGCCCAGCAGACATGTCAAGCATTGAACAGGCACTGAGAATGAACTTTCTTGCCCCAAATACATTACAGAAGAAGAAATCACACCGGCAAGCCAAGGGGTGAGGACCCCTAGACTGAATCAAGACCCTGCAATGTCAGATGCTGAAAGCTGAATGGACACAAGGAGCTGCCCCCTGCACCCAGTCCTAGTCTAGTTTGACTACATGCAGAACGAAGCATCCAAAAAGCTGAAGACACAGTGTAATGAGAGTCAAATACTGACTCTCAGTTGTCTTCAATTAGCATTCCTCCATTTCAGATTAATAATTCCATGCCATCTTATACCAAGGGGAAAACAACCCCACAATGTAACCTTGTAAAAAACAAGCAAACCACAGTATTGCTAAAAAGTAGGAGTTTACTTTCCTTTTACAGATCGAGGAAACAGATGCAACGATACCTGTTCCTTGTTCCTCAACTATTCAAGCAGTGTCAATCTCAAGAAAATAAGCAACTACTCTACACTGGAACACCTGCTGTACCAAGTCAGAATAAAGCTTCAGCTATTCGTTTCTCAAGTACTATCCACTGCAAACCAACTCCCTGCAAAACACCTCAGCATTCACAAAGCCAGCTTCAACAACAAATGGAGAACAGTAGACTCTGGAAAAAAGTCTTTGGTGGAATTCATCTGTGTGAGTTTTTCACGTGCTGTGACAAATCTAGAAGATAAGATAAGAACAGGGACCAAGTGATGCAGAAAGGATGCTACAAATGCTGCTGCTGATTGATTGTTAATCAACCTTCATCAGAAAAGATGACTGGAGGGAGCATTCTGACTTGAAGGCTCCTTTGGTTTTGTTTTCTCTCAATGTTTTTGTATTTTTAAAACACCCACATACTCATAACTGGCTAGCAAGTGCGGCTAAACTGATCTAGAAAAATAGCAAGGGCAGGGCACTGTAATGCAATCACCAGGTACTTCAGGCAAAGTTAGCCACAGGAAAAACTCTACAAATGCAGATTTCTCCACTAGGGTTGTATGGCAGGAAGATCTTCTCACTACACAAGAAAGGAAAAAAAAAAATAATAATATATATATACACACACACACACATATACATATAGAACTATTTTTTTTTTTTATAACTGAAAACTTAAACCTAGAAAGAACTAAGTGATCAACAAACTAGCAAAATACTCCAGAGGACAAATCAAGATTCAGTTTGAATCACTAGTACATTGATTTGCCCACAGGATAAAGCAAACAAACAAACAAAAAATCAGGGTTACTTAGTTATGTATTTGCATATTACCCTTCTTACTGCCTGTAAATAGCACAGAACTCTCAAAAAAGTAAGTTATCAACTTAAATTTATGAACAGGCCTACTTCTCATTTGCTGTTGTCTCCTTCCTCCTCTTTCATTGCTACTACCCACCCGCAAGCTTACCAACAGTTTTACAACCCTAACAGGATCTGTGTTTATAAGATTTTCTTATACCTCTTACTTCCCCACCTAGAGTTATATAACTCTATCTGGATCCCATAACCATTTTGCAGCAGTGAAATTACACTGAGAATAATGTCACGGGGTAGCAAATGCAGAGATATTAATACCATGCTGAAAGCAAAAAGAAGAATTGAGGGGAGGCCTACATCAGCCCTAAGCCACAGAATGACATTTTTATGTACAAAACAGTTGAGAAGATGAATAAGCAACAGAACTTTTTCATTAGTGTTTACTGAAGAAAACCAATGAGATTCATAGCCAAAAATTGTTAAAAATCCAAATCCCAGATGGCCAGATTCCGATCCAGAATTGGAAACCTCATGCTTAACTGACAAACTGCAGCAACTATTACTACACAAATTCCGTTAAACCATCACAGTACCATTTTAAGAATGTTTTTGGGGTTTTTTTTAATCCAATGCAAAAAGGTTTGTTGTATCACAGGAAAGTGTTCAATTCACCCCCAAAGTCTCTGTCATCTCCAGCCAAACCCATAGCACAGGGTCAAATTTCAGCTCAATTTGATTTCTGAAAATCGCTTAAAACTACAACACAAACAGTTCATACATGTAAGTAAAAATGTTTAATGGCTCAAACTATCTTTTTGTTGCTGTATTTACATTTCCCTTCAAAACCACATTTTGAAGTAGTTTTGAAGTGAAGTACATTATTTGTCTGACTGCATAAACTTATCATAGAATCATAGAATTGTTTAGGTTGGAAGAGACCTTTAAGATCATCAAGTCCAACCATTAACCTAACACTGCCAAGTCTGCCACTAAACCATGTCCCTAATTGCCACATTCTGTCTTCAAGATTAAGACATTTTAGGAAGCAAGAATTAGATTATTTGATAAGGCAGACCTTAAAATACATCCAAATCTCAAAACCCAACAATACTAATTTTTTATTTTGCCCACAAGCCCCATAGATTTGCAGAATACAATGCTAAATCATTGTGGATTTGAAGTGGATGTGGTTTCTTTTTTTCAAATGTCAATAATGTTAAACCTGTTAAGGCCTGCAGTTCCTACTTCTGGTCATCTGAATCATTACAAAAAATGTTTCTGACAAACCCCTTTCATGACAGTTTTCTACACTCACTCTCTGCATGTGTACAGTGCTAAAAAAACCAAAACCAAAACCAAACAAAAAAACAATCAAAACCCATCTGACTTAATTTTGCTTACCTATGGAGAAATGGCATCACCATCGTGCTAACCACAGACTGCATTCCAAACCCATTTTTGTTAAAGAACCTGAGCACCTAACAGAGGAGGGATCCCACTTACTCAGTTCAACTCCTGCTGTTTCAGTATTAGACTGAGTTAAGAAGTAATGGGTGTGTGCTCTACTGGATCAAACCCTGGCTGGATGGCCAGGCCAAGAGAGTGGTGGTGAACAGAGTCAAATCCAGTTGGTGGCCAGTCACAAGTGGAGTTCCCCAGGGCTCAGTGTTGGGGCCACTCCCGTTTCATATCCTTATTGATGATCTGGACGAAGGGATTGAGTGCACCCTCGGTAAGTTTGCAGATGACACCAAGTTAGGTGGGACTGTTGATCTGCTTGAGGGTAGGAAGGCTCTGCAGAGGGACCTGGACAGGCTGAATTGATGGGCTGAGGCAAATTTTATGAGGTTCAACAAGGCCAAGTGCCGAGTCCTGCAGCTGGGTCACAACAACTACAGGCTTGGGGAAGAGCAGCGGGGAAGCTGCCAGGCAGAAAAGGACCTGGGGGTGTTGGTCAACAGCTGGCTGAACATGAGCCAGCCGTGTGCCCAGGTGGCCAAGAAGGCCAACAGCATCCTGGCCTGCCTCAGGAACACGCAACCAGCAGGGCTAGAGAAGTGATTGTCCCACTGTACTCGGCACTGGTGAGGCCGCACCTCAAGTGCTGGGTTCAGTTTTGGGCACCGCAGTATAGGAAAGACACTGAAGTGCTGTAGAGGGACCAAAGAAGGGCAACGAAGCTTGTGAAGGGTCTGGAATACAAGTCTTACAAGGAGCGGCTGAGGGACTTGGGATTGAAGAAGAGGAGGCTGAAGGGACACCTCATCACTCTACAGCTACCTGAAAGGAGGTTGCAGAGAGGTGGGTGTGGGTCTCTTCTCCCAAGTAACAGGCAAGAGGACAAGAGGAAATGGCCTCAAGTTACGCCAGGGGAAGTTTAGGCTGGATATTAGGAAACATTTCTTCACTGAAAGGGTTGTCAGGCACTGGAACAGGCTGCCCAGGGAGGTGGACGAGGCACCATACCTGGAGCTATTTAAAAGACGGGTAGATGAGGTGCTTAGGGACGTGGTTAAGTAGTGGTCAGGCACTGTTGGACTCAATGATTTTAAAGGTCCTTTCCAACCAAGGTGTTCTGGGATTCTATGATAATCCTACTACTGCAACAACAGCCAGAAGGGCTACTGTTACTCCTGCCACAACTTAATCAATAGGGAAGAATTACAATTTAACCAAGTAATGTAGTACTGGCATTACCAGGGGAAATCTGGGGTTCTTAGTACTGCTGAGCAGACCCATACCAAAAGAAAAGAGCCAATGCTTTCTGCTACATGACATTTTAGAAAATGACCAAGAAACAGCTCCTCACAGCAAGAGGCTACAATGTATGTGAAGGTGGAGGCAAGCTTCTCAATACACCTTCTGGGAGCAGTTGCTTGCTTCTACTTGTCCCAACTTCATCTGTGGTTTCCTGTGTCAGCAAGAACACTTTCAGAGGCAAAACATCTGAAGGAATTCTCTCTTCAGAGCAGCATGAGATGTAATTAAGAAAAATAACCACACCTGTTGTGTTATTCCTCCTTTCACCACTGGTAAACATGACTAAAGAGTTTCAATATGCTCAAGTAAATTTTAATTGCCAAATAGATAACCCATTGTGTAATCATCCCTCAGAGGTCCTCTTGCAATCAGAAGACAGAAGAAGAGCTGCACATCTGAAAACTTTTTCTGCGCTCCAAAGGTCAGCTGGCTGAAGAACAGATTTCCCTTCTTTCCTTACAAACTTGTCTTCCTTATATCCTTAAAGCATCATCACTACAATACCCTTACTGTATTAGAAACCAGATCTCCAGGAAAAAGAACCACTTGAATCACGTCTTCAGAACTTCAGGACTAGGCAAAGGTGGAAAGCTAAATGTTATATTTGGTAGCCAAAACTATGTTCAATGGGGAGGGAAATAAAGACGAAACCAAAAATCCATTATTTGGTTTCATGAACGCAGGACAGAAACACTGGCACATTCCTCCATCACTGAACTCAAATTTCTAAGATGCTAGTCACCTAAGTTCTGCCTCACGGTTCATATAAGATTTTGTTGCAAACATGTACAACGTACCTACAGAAAACATCTGCTCTGAGCAAATGTCAGAGCCTCTCCAAACACAATTCAAATCCACATCAGACAGGTGTATTTTCTATTTAACTCTATTGGTTCTCCTATGCAATGACTGTGAAAATCTTCTGCAGTGCTGTGCTGATGGAACTGGAGTATTCAATGTTATGTTGATGCCTTATGCCAGATGAGATCTATTTGTCTCTTCATAAGCTCTGAATCTCAAGAGCAAAATGTCGGTAAGCTCTTTTCTCAGCTCTCACCCACTCTAACATGATTGAGATCCCAAAACTGTAATACCAGCATTAGGCAGGCAATGCAGCATTCACAACTTGACAACCTCCTCTGGAAATTCAGACAAGAAAATTCTTAACCCAAACACCCTTTGATTTCCCTCACTAAAAAAAAAAAGAATTCATTTCAAAAAAAAAAAAAAAAAAAAAAAGAGCAGCCTGGGCAAGCAACCAACAGCTGTTAGAAATCCTAAAATGAACAGCAGATTTTTGTAAAGCAAGACAGGCCGTGCTACAAAACACTGTATTCATGCCAGTGCTGGCCAAGGTTTCATGACAAATTGGGCAGCTTGCATTCAGAATAACTCTACAGCTGATGAAGCAGATCAGCTTCAGGCAAGTCATTTCCCCTGCACTGTTACTCCTCGCTCCCTCGCCCCGTGCAGAAAGCATGCTGCATAACCAGGATTGTGCATTCAAAGCACAGGCATCAAACAGCTCCCGTTCCCTGAAAGCAAGTCTCACTGCTACCACTTATTCCCACTTCTGCCCCACACAAGATATTTTAAAAGCTCGGAATTAAAATTATCTCCAGTCAGCTATGACCAAAAAAAAAAAAAAAAACCAACCCAAAATGCTATAAACAGGGACCGGATATTTTTCTGAATGTACTCAAAGTAACATAAACACAAATCAAAAAGTCAGACTGCATCACAGCTGAGCATCAATATCAAGAAATATTGCTATGTTTTCAGATGCTGAAAGGAAGTCACAACAAAACACCATGCAACTTCTACTATTTCATGTACTGCTCTCTACCATTAGTATCCATCCTTAAGTATTACATGCAAAATTAATTTCTAACCAGCTTTATTTCCTGTGACTAAATCCCAGAGCAGTATCACTTGGCCTCTAAGCACTGAAGAGCTACATTACTGAACATAGCAGAACGAGATCAGGCCAACTTTGTTGGGGTCGATGGGAAAGTTATTGTCTGAAAAAAATGATCAAGGATGGGGCATTCTCACCTCTAGAGTTAAATAAACAAACAAACAAACAAACATACATCTGTCAGGAACTAAAAGAAAATAGTGCCCCTTAATATCACCAACAGGAAATCAGTAGAGGTATAAAAATCTGTTTCATAGACAGGAGTCAAAAGATGTTAGATACCGAAATGCTTTTGAAAAAAATCTTACCTGACTCCTGTTTTTAACTCCTTTGGTTTGTAAAAATCTCCCCAAATCTAACCCCAGGTCTATGGCTTTATGGGAGGTTACAGAGCCCACTCAGCGATGTCTCTCAGTTCCAGGTTCTCCCACCACAGTTCAAAGGTGCAGCACGACACCAGCCTGACCTGCTGCTGCAGGACACAAGCTTCCAAAGCTGGCAGTCCCCAGCCACCTTCAAGCTCTCTATCCCACAGCAATTACATTTCCTCTCACTCAAAGACAGACATCTGTCTGATCATTTCTTAGTATCCTACAGTTGGAGGAAGTTCCTCCCTAACAAGAATAAATACCCTTCCATTTCTCCCTCATCAAGTACAGAGAGAACAAAAGGGGGGAAACAAATTAGGGTACCAAGGAATACATGAAACAAGCAGGCAGCCACAGAACATTTACAGAGGTAGAACAAGCATCATTTTCAGGGCACAAAACCAATAACAAAATCAGCACTGGAAAACTATGAGGCACTGATTAGCTACAGTCCATTGCACAAATTTGCTTAGGCAAAAATCTCCCAAAATCCCTCCAACATCACAAGACTGAAGCAAAGTCAACCATCTTCTGAAAATGTCCACAGTAGTCCTGAAACACTTGCTGCTCCTGACTAGCCAGGGAAAACTAACTCCCTGTCCTTCAGAAGGATAAGCGGTTTAGCTGAACCCATGCACTACTGCTTCAAATGCAATTGGTCAATGAAAACCTCCAAAGGCATTCCACGCCAAATACAACTACCTTCTCTGTGTCATATCATCTTCTCTTTAAGCCATGCATGAAAGTTACATACAGGTGTAAGTTACACATATTTTCACATGGCCCATCTAGCTAGCTCTGGCAAACAAATTTACAGGTGCATTTCCCTTTTTCTCCTATCTCAGCATTTACTGACCTAAATATAAGGTAGGAAATGGAATTACACACAATATGCAGTAGGAAGTGCTCAAGAGAATTACTAAATGATGCCCTATAGTCTTCACAAAGATATTAGATTCTCGGAAAAAGTTCTCATTTCATTTGTACACCTATCAATTACATACTAACCCACCAACAGAACAACTATGAAGCTTAAATGACAAATACTTATGAATAATTTTTACATCAGCAATCAGCGTTTCCTAAAAACATGGAACATGGGCATTCAAGCCATCATCAAGCTATTCAGCCTCTAACATGGATTAACAAGGATTCGTATTAGTACATTCTCCACAGGATGAGACAGATGCAAGTTTTCCAGGTAAGAACTCCAGTATAGGGAGAAAGGAAAGGGATTAAAGAATAAGTCCTGAGAATCACAATTTGTGATAAAGTCAGGCAAATGTGAGCATATATTGAGAATAGTAAGCCTGAAGTCCTACGAAGACCAGAAATAAGACATAAGACAGATTCTATAAGGTCATACAATACTCAATATCCACAGGTTCAGCAAACTTTTCTGTACTCCAAGGAAGAATCTCACTTTGTCACATACATTGACAAGATGCCAGTAAGAATGGCTTGGCAGCACGTAGGCATTGTTTTAATGAATATACCTATAAAAAGAGTCCAGATTGTAACTTGACTACGTTCACTTTAAGGCGCTCTCACTTTTTCCATTCTTTATTTCTGGCTGGGGTGACATGCTCAAAGTAGCATCTTTAGAGTTCTCAAGCATAATAAACAGAAAAGCTGCAATTAACTTTTTCCACTAGTTTATCTAGAAAGAAAGAAAACAAAGAACCATACTAATTAGATTTTAAAACACTGGTGTTTTCATTTTCAGAGCTCCACCAATTAATTACTCATATTCACCAGTATTTCTAGATGCCAAAGAACAATCATCACCTGCTTAAATCTTTCATGTCTCTAAAGGGAAGAGGAAGCCAGAATTGGTGGCCCAGGTGTTCACATGCCTACTATTTCAACAAGTCACCTCATAAGTGTCTTAACTTGAGAGGAAAAAGTACAGCTGGATGCCTTCCTGTAAAGACTTTCATTGCTTGCAGACAAATTCTGCATAACATTTTTTTATCATCCTACCTATTTATATTTTTGTAAGAAAATGTGGACTTGTTTTTCTATATTGTTTTTGGTCTCTGACCTCCCTCTTTTTAAATTCTCTTGAGTCTATTTCCCCCTCTCCTGCATTGCAGCATCCAGCTTTTCTCCCACAAAGGGACAGGATTTCTTCTGAGGACAGATTGGGTTTTTTTCCTCTGTCAATCTTATCCATGTATCTTTTCCTTTTCCTATATTTGTCAATTCTTATCCCATATGAAAAAGCAGCTTGAAAGCTCTACTGTAAATCTCACAGACATAAATTTAACCTAGCAGATGAAAGAAAGGCATAAAAGTCACTGCGACATTAAGAAATAACACTCAAGTCCCCCTGCTTGCATCCAAATGAGGATGTTAAGAATCGGTTTAAAGACACTACTCCTGCAGTCTTTTCAGGTTTCCCTCTTCTATGGAAAGACAATGTCTTAACTTCCAACTTTTTTCAGTGCTAGCCACACAATGATAAAGATTTTGGTAAATACAGAAAAATCAGCACACATATTTTCCAGCTGTATACATCTTAAACATGTCCAACCTTCTCCTAATTGATACTGTTAAATACTGACATTTTCTCCTTTCTTAGGTTTTTGTTGCATCAATCTAGAAACACTAACAATGATTCATAATAGCAACAACATTTTATTAAAACCAGACACTTTCCACAGCATCACTTTTCTCAAAATATGCAACTCCAGAAGACTCCAGATAAGTAATAGGTATATCACAGCCTGACAGAATTCCTTTGTTTCGTTCTTTCAAAGGTAGCATGTTTCCAGCTGTATGGAAGCAAACCTAGATGAATTAAGCATAATCAAAACAGCGGAGCTTTCACAAGCCTTGCCCATAACGTTTAAAGCACCATCAAGAAACATGCTCAAAGACATCACATTAAGTACTTTCTGTTAAAAATGCTTCACAACTATAAGTGGCACAATATCCACAGCCTTGCCAGAATGTTACTGCCATTTTACAGGCAAAGAAACAAAGAAGAAAAGATGGATCAACACACACACAAACACACACAAATTATGTGTATATCTTCTGGCTGGTAACCCCATACTTATTGCTTGAGAGTGAACTGCTTCAGAGGAGGTAACATAGAAAAGTGTGATAGGTATTTTGAAATTAGAACCAGTATTTTAAATATTTTGTATATTATGCATCAGTGGTCTTTAAACTGAAAAAAAAAAAAAATCTAGGTCTAATATTTTAGCTAGTGGATATATACTTGCTTTGAATTTTACTTTTGGAGGGTTTGGAAGGGTGTTACAAAACAGGTGGAGGGAGGAAAGAGATTGATACAGGTAAGATGTATTAAAATAAAGTTGGAAAATTAACTTCTAGCCATGACACCGGTTTAAATTACTCTTATAACGCTTTAGAGTCTTACAATTAGATAGGTGACAGAGAAAAGTCAGTCTAAAGAAAGCAATGAAATCTTGCACTTTAAAATTAATAAATGGGGTTTGACTCTTTGATTACTCAGATATCAAAACAAAACAAACCACAATAAAATTAATTATAGATATTCTAAATGGTCAAGTATTTACTCCAAAAGTTCATTAAAGTATGCAAAACATCTCTTGAATCTGTACATTCCTTTCTTCCTCTGGAACAAAGTACTGTATAATAATCAGGACACTGGAAAATTAAGAGAAGATGGTCTCTGCTCCTGGTTTTGTAACTGGCTAAGAGATGCTGTTCAAATGACTGATACCCATTTATGTTCCCTCAAAGGTATGCTGGGGAGGAAGAGACGGGTTTTGCTTGTTTGTTTAAAAGACTACCCTATGACCCTTGCCATTTACTATTTTCCAGTTTCATTCTCCACTCCTTTGCTGATGGGTGACCCCAGGTACGCAGAGGGGACACAGCTCAAAGCATGAGGTTCTCTGTGGTGGCTGCAAGACTAACAAAATTAGTCTCCTGCTTGATCTTCCTGCTTGCAGAACCAGATCACATAGATATTCAAACACATTAACAAATAAAACAACTTTTTGTGCTAGCATTCAAAAAAGTGATATAAGCAACACTTTTAGGCATGAAAAAAAAAAAGAAAAACCAAAACAACAACCCAACCTTCAAAGCATGAAAAGGCTGTTTTAACAAGCGTTACCCTGAGTAAAATACTCAACAAACAAAAGACATTTGCATTTCACTGTAGAATTACATTTGCCCAGACAATCACACACTTCAAACCTGAAGTGTAGCTTGAGAGAAATCCTGAGATGTTTTCTCTTCATGTTTGTTTTTACCTCAAGACAGAACTAGTTACCTACAAGGTAAAAAATAAATAGATAAAAATAAAACCCACTTTTTAGCACTAAAGGATTAAAAAAAAAAAAAAATAGAAGAAGAGGGAGAGAAAGGAATAGGAAACAAAGGGAGGACATAATCCAGAGTCTGGGATCAAACCTGAATCCTTATCCTTGCTTCCCCAGAGGTAAAGAGAGGAGAAAATGAGACATTTCCCAGTAGACAAGACTTGAGGCATATCACTGCATTGTGAAACCACCTATATGTTTAATAGAAACTTCTAGACAGCTTCTGAAATCTACATCCCAGCTCTGAAGCAGTGCATTTAACTATGCCAGTCTTGATAAATAACTGTCTCCAGAGCTTCTCTGCGGTGTCTTCAGCTCTAATGAATCAATGTCCCCTTTGCACCTTGTATTACAACCCAGTAAGTCCCTTCCTCAACTTGAACTTTTGCTTCTGCTATATAGCAAGTCAACACCACCAGCCAGTATGGAATAGAATACAAAAGTATGTGAAATTCATTTACTAGGATGAGAAAATATAAAGAAACCTATTTTCTACCAGCAACTAAGCCTTCACTTTCACATTATCTTTACTCTTTGGACAGCTGATCTCTGCTTATTTCATAAGCATTTGTGCTATCTTCTCACCAACATTTATTTTTTAAAAATTCTAATGCTTCTATAAAGAAACTCATTATGGAGCTATACAATACTTTTGTTCAACATTTACTTTTTTGTGTTTTTAATGTTATTAGTGAACTTGAATATATTGTAACAGATATATTTGGGCTAAAACAGGTTTGTTGAGTTGTACTAAATTAAAACAACACATCAAACAAGACGTATTACACCTGTACCTCCCAGAAGTGTGAGTTGATTACATAATCTCCCTCTTAATACCAGAGGCACAAAAAAAGGGGGGGGGGGAATCAATTTTAACTTTACAATACACAGTAATAGTAGCAAACCAGCAGAAAACCACAGAATCTTCATTTCCAGCTTCACCAGGCTCAAAGAACAGACATATTTTGGATGACACTAACATTCTTCTCTGAAAGGAACTTGAGTCTGAAGAGCACAGTAGGATTTTGAAAGAGACTATGTGTTTCTCCTGCTATTTTCTGCAGTTACAGCTTAGCATGGGTTAACTTTCATTTATTAAATAGTTATTGGCAATCCCGAGGAAGAAGTGTTGCTCAGCCCTTTATTCTTTGTTCACATAAATTAATGAAAATCAGTCACTGTCACTTTACCAGTGTAGACACTGCTCAGACTTTGATCGGGTTGTCTCTCTAAACTGATCATATCCTCACCTCAGGCTCTGTCTAGTCTCTGCCAATGATTCCCTCTCTATGGCTTATATTTTTGAGGCACTGTGCCCAGAACTTAGCATTGAGGGCACTCCTAGCAGTTTAGAAGAATATAAACTGTCTGGGGCTGGATCATGAAAATGACTTCTAGGAGACCACTGCCTGCATCAATTCTTAGTTAAGTCTGAGGGGGTTTTGCAATACAGTACGCAATGGTTCAAGCCTACAGTAAAGAATCAAGCTTTCTCACTAGCTGCCTGTTGAAAACAGTTTCAACACAACTCATCAGCACGCTTCCAGCAGAAGCCGGTGTGAATGAATAAACACAAACCGAGCAAAAATAACATGAACACACTATTTAGCAATCCTACAGTATTTATAGCAACTTCTTAAGTGTTTGGTAAACATTTATGCTTCAGAAACTGTGAAATAGAAAGGACTAAGGGTGGGAAAGAGCTTAGCTTTCAAGAAGAAACAAAGCCACAGTGGGTTTGGAAAGATAATGAGTGTATACTTGAACATTTACTCTTAAGACCTCTGCCACAAAAAATCCTTATGTGAAAATAATTTATAACAAAACATTTGCAGAAACACTTATTTCCATTACCACTGAAAAATACAACTGTTTTAAGAAGCGAGAAGGGAAATGAGAAGCTCATAATGGGTCTCATAACAGTTTCTGGGAAAGCAAAGACTGTCCAGAAAAGTGGAGAAAAGGCAAGTGGGTGCATTGGTTGGTAGAAAGGTAACAAATTGGTGGAATGTAACTTGATATGGAAGTGAGCTGGAGCCACAAAGCAACTTGGGGAACCAGATTGTTCTGAATACACTGCAAGGACACTGTTCTTCAAAACACCCACTCACCTTAACTTCAGAGCTGAATCCCCTGTCTGCCCACTACAGCTGAAAGATTCTAATCAATAATGTATGTCGGCAATGGCCAAATATCAGGGACATGCATTACCTCATTCAAAATGAAAAAGAAAAAAAAAAAAAAAAAGAGTGGTAAAAACAAGCAATCAAGGCAGTCTAGCAAGTCATTTCTAAAATAAACATTCAAAGTTATGAAAGGACTCTTGGTATTCCCAAAATTGACATGATTTGTTGAAGTTTCCTCCAGAACTTCAGTACAGGTGAATCACTGGAGACTGAGAGCAGTTTCAAAACCTAAGGGCATCCATCAAGTGGATGCAATGCACTCCTCCTTCACATCAGCAATTGTGTATTTAAAGAGAAAACTCCTTTCTAGAACATAAGATGACTGTAAGAGGACTTTACCACAGTGAAAATTAAATAAGGGAAAAACAACCAGCTACAGTCCTATTTTTCTGATGTAACTACTCAAGATACCCAATTTTATAAAGAATCCTGTTCCAAGGATATTATCAGGGAAACGCAAGATATTTTTCTCCACCTTTCATCATCTTTCTAGTAAGCTGATGGGGTGACTGACAAATAAGCAAATAACTTTTCGGTGATCCTCTGCAGTGTATATTTGCCACAAACTACCCCAAGCCTTATTGTTAAATTTGCAGTAAGCAAATAATCATAATATTAATACCCAAGTATAAAACAAAAATTGCAAAAAGAAAGCAAGCCATAACTGGGCTGTGTAAGGGTACTTTCTTTGTTGGTTTGTTTAAGAGGAGGACTCCCCAGCCAACAGTACTTCCATCAGCCTCAGGGGGATTCTCTTTGAACTAATTAATGAAGGATTGGGTGCTCACAAGGACAAACTCAAAACAATTGAAAAAGCTAGAAATCCTTTCTATTACATAACTTGTCTGGCTGATTCCAAATCAAAACACAGGCTGAGATCCAAACTGGAGAAAAAGGCTAACAGAGTATAGTTCCTCTTGTTTTCCCTTAGCGTTTAACATCAAAGAACTCAGTGTCTAACCTCATTTTTTTGTTTGCATAGGCAACTACATCACAGGCCACTGCAAAATGGTAAACTGTGGAAATAAAAGCACGCAACTCAATTCAGAATGAGCACATTTAAGAAGACTCACTACAAATGACAACCTCTGGATACAAGAAGTTATCAATACAAATTGTTTTTTCTAACTACAAAAACGTCAAAAAGAGGTGTTAAAAATAATTAAACTGGTACAGGAGTTCTGAAATCCAAGGAGATCCCAGATGATGGCAGATCCCTCATCAGACCAAACTCACTGGCAACGTGCTGTGTACAATAAAGTACCTGCCAGTGTTCCATGTTGGTAATACCATACATGACTTCATGGCATGGATAAAAAAATTATATAAGCAGCAAATCCATGTTCACATACTTCTCAAAATAACTCTGACCAGAGCCTGTGAATTGCCAGCAAATGCCTTTAAAGCAGGCAACAGTATCCTTTTAGAATGTCTCTCTTGTTAAAGTAAAACTTTCGTACAAAGGAATTAAGTCAGTCTACAGATGAAACCTAAAAAATACGAAACATGTACAGACAATATAACCTTTGCCAATGAATGTCTGCAGAACCCAGAACAGCAACATCTCAATATGGTGTCAATAATTACAAATATTACAAGAATAATGTCAGCTTTTGTGTTTCTCATGTCAGGAAAGACGCTGAGGATCATAAATATGCAGAATCTACTGAAGTGATTTTTTTATTTTAATGCAACAAGTGGACAACAGTAGAGATAGCAATCGCTGCTTGCTTTTAAATCGGTCAAGAGAGCTAAAGGAACTAGGCCAAGACCCAGAAAAACACACAACTGAACCAGTGGAGAGCAGTCGGCTAAAAGCATGTCAAAGCTGAACAAATAACCCTTTCAAACATCAGTCTGATCTGTAGACCTGTACAAACCAGCTTAGTACACCTCTGCCAAACTAGAGGTGTCTTACTTGACACAGTATTTTTTCAAAACTTTCTCGCCTTTCCAAGCAAGTCAACATATGCAACAAGACTTAACGCAAATCATGAGGTTTATACCCTTTGCCCAACACTTATTTCTACATCTTAGGATTCATAGCTTTAAAAAACACAATGCCAACACTGTTCCCCTTCTTTACACCAGTAGAAGATTCCACACTAGAGCCAATGTGTCCTGGCTGCAGGATCCAAGAGAGTTATCCAACCTGGGTATGTATTCGGCATTGCTCTCTCCCTCTTCTTTTGGGTGTTTGTTGTTTTGTTGTTTTTTGTTTGTTTTTTTTTTTTTTAAAGTTTCCAGCCTACCCTCAGCTCTAACCCTGACTATTCAAGAGACACAAGGTGGTTACACATCTGGGACTAGAGACAGTTCTCAAATTTATTACAAATTTAAAACTTAAGCTGCTCTGGAAAGCCTACGGTTGATGCAAAGTGTACTTTCTGGTCCTGATCCAGTGACATGGGAGCATTTGTCCATAGCATAACACAGCCAGATTTCAGCACAGTTCAATATAAATTGCATTCTCTGTTCATGTTAAGGCCAACATTCAGAAAAGAATGAAGTTCTTCAGTTCCAGAGAGGGAGATATTAATGAGGCAGCTGATGGTCATGAAGGTCAGTAATAACAGGAAAAGTACTGACACTGGATTCAAAGAAAAGAAAGGAAATAAAAGAAAGAGTAGAAAGGGCTTGTGTAATTTCTGTTAACTGCACCTCTGGCTCTGCTTGGTGTAAATGCTACCTGAATTCTAGGATTAAGTTGCATCAGGATAAAATGTTCCACTTTAATAATAAAAAAAGTCAAGCAAAGATTTAGTAGCTATCTGATAGTTTGAAATAATTTTTAATTGCTAATGTTATCTATTTTCCTGTCTGCTATTAAAAATAAATTGCTATCAAAAGAAAGGAAACAACTCTTGAAGCAGACACACTGTAGTTTGCTGACTTCTTTGTGACAGTCTTAAGGCCCTCTTAATCTACTACTACAAAAGTGAGTTTGCTAATTTACTAGAAAAAAAGAGAAATGTAAAGAAACAGATGAGGAAAATAGACTGCTCTATACAATGATGGCTTACATGCCTCTACATGAGTAGTTTCATAGCAGTTACAAAAACCTCCATGAAACCTTAGTATATTTCAATCACAGCAAGTGAGAACCTATGTACAGTTACTCCCAACCAAATCTGTACTTTGTTTCTAGAAAACTGTGTTCAAATTTCCAAGAGTAAGCCCAGAAAATCCACTCAGAAAAGCAGCGCCACAATACTACAGAGCACATACAGGTGAAAACTCACCCAAAAGACAGTTCCCCAGTAAATTTACAGTTTCAATCTTTGGTCAAAAATTATCCTGACAATGATCCTACATATGACTTCTCTTTGGACCTTTGACACTCCTTCCCCAGATCTCCTCGCTCACCATGCCCCGCTGTCCCACACCTTCCACGAGTCCAAACTGCATCTCAATGAAACCGGGTGACCTCACCTTTCATTTTGACAGTGGGAGAATTGGGTCCAGCCGATTGCTTCCTCCATCCTCTCCAGTTCTGGCAAAGGCTCTCTGCCTCTGAGATGAAGGAACAAAGAGAGTCTTCTTCAAAGCGATCCGAGTCTTCAAATGAAAACCTCTCCCCGTCCTCCCACTCTGCGAACATGAGTTCCATCACATCCGACAGGCGACGTGGGGGGAAAAGAAGAAAGACAAAAACAGCACTGCTCGCTTTTAACAGGTGGATGGACTTGAGGGCTCCTGCGATACTTAAAATCTCAATTCCGATCCGATCCCCATACTGCAGTACCAGGAAGAACAGACCCTGTGCTTTCTGAGGTGGGAGCAGCAGGAAATCAACACCAACTAAGGGGAAGCTCGTAAAAATCTCAGGGGGCGGAAAAAACAAAAACAACAACAAAAAAAAGCAAAACCACCACAAGTTCTTTAAAAAGTTAAAAAAAATGCTTATGTCCACAAAATATACTTGAGGCGAGGGGGATTGGTTAGCCTATGAGAGCTGCCTCCAGGCGGGACAGGTGCCTGCCGGCCACACGGAGAGTCTGAAGGCTCCGACGCCGACGGCCCCGGCGCTGGAGGACGAGGGAAGGGGCCGGTTCCTTCTCCGGGGCTCCCGCTGGGGGAAAGCAGGTATCTGTGCGCAGGGCCAGGTCTCCCTGAGGTTGTGCTTTTCTCACTCTCGGTGCAGGAACCGGAGGGAGGGAGGGAGGGAAGGGACA
>JMFS01101194.1:0-17565 GCA_000699545.1 Podiceps cristatus | reverse complement strand
TTTTTTTTTTTAGTTCAGAGGTACAAATGTAACTATACAACTCCAGGAGAATAAGTAACAGAGCTATTCCTTAATAGACTCACCTTCAACTTGATAAAAAGTATGTTTTGATCTCCCCACAATTAATATGTACCTTTCCCGATTAACAAATCATATGGCTTCTTAACAAAGTGTTCTGTCTTTCTGTGTCTGGCACAGAATTTTATCAACAGAAGAGAGGTGATTAAAGCCTATGTGTGTGCAACATAAACAATGCACAGTAAATCACTGTAAAGCTGAATGCTATGATAATGAATTGATTTCATGCAGAATGACTGAATGTAAAAAAATTATGAAATTCAGAGAATAGGATTTGCTTGTTATATTACAAAGAGGATTGGGATCACAGGACGAATAGAAAAGAGCACTCTTGTCTGGATAATAAGGTGGGATATGAGGAGAGACAGGGAGTGATTTGCAAACCACCAATTACACATTATAGATGCTGACCGAGAAAAAGGAAAAATCCTGAAGAAAGTCAAAACTTCCTGGAATTTCAGCAATGTAAAGATAAGAAATAAATACTGAGGGGTGAAGGTCCGGGGGAGGATTCCCATGATACAAATGGGCATAAAGCCAGTGAAAGGGGATGTGCACAGTGAGGACAAATGAGTGTCTAGAAACGTAGTGAGACTAAATATGTAAACTTGGAGAGATTTTGTGAAACTCCCGTTGCCTTTCCACCAACTACAGTGGCATCTGGCTCAGACCTGAGGGCAGCACGCTATTGATGTGCGGGTTTTACAGAACCACAGCCGCTGACAAGGAGCCCGGGTTTGATGAGTTTTAGTACCATAAAGAAATAAAAGTGCAAAGGATGGATACTAAGCAAAGCTGTTACTGGGATATACAGTGAGTGGTGGCCGAAAATTCATGTAGACGTTTGCAGCTTGTCGTCTCTTTGGAGCTGGCGTCTTACAGCTAAGAAGAAAGAGAGGGAATGGGACAAAAACTAAGTATATTTGAAATACTTTAACATAAATGGAAGATTAAAAGAGAAGAAGAATTAAACAAATGAGAAAAACTATCATTTTAATTTAACTAATTCTTTATATGAAACAGGAGATAAAACAAATATCAATTATTCATAGGGAATCACATCCGTTGGCTTAGATTTTTTTTCAAAAATATTAATGAATATGGCTTTTACACATTTAAAATGTTTATTTAATGAAAATGAACCATGTGATGCATTAAGAAATGATTATTTAAAAATAGCAGCACTTTATGATGCAGAAAAAAGGCGGAATCTTAATAGCTGCTTTCATTTATATTTTATGTGCAAAAACCCCAGCATAAAAAAATTATAAGAACCTGACTTTAACTAAATCAAAGTGATTCAAAGAAATGCCACTTTCTAATATTTTAAGAACTTACTTTCTTATGCTAAGAAAGTATTATCTACAGGTGAGAGCATGAGACTTCAAATTAGAACACATGGCTGCTCTGTCACGTTATCACAGATTCAGTCTTTGGCATAGGGAGAGATTTTATGGCAACTTCACCTTAGCTTCTGTTGACTATTAGCAGAACCCCTGAAAGAAACAAACTTCTAACCTGGTATTTGTCTAACTACAGAGCTTCTGCTTGCACTGTGACTCACAGATGGGTACAGCCCCAGAGCTTTACAATTCAGCCTTTCACAGTGCCCTATAGGGAGTTACGCAGAGAGGAGTCGTGAATCGAAGCTGCCACATCCCAGAGAAAGCTGCTCTACCCCATGAAAAATCTCCTATTCTTGACCCCAAATGAGATGATAATTATAAATGAAGGTCAGTAAATAACCCCCTTCTCTTGTTTTGTTCATCTCTAATGCAATTATTCTATTTTTTAATGTAATAAACACATTGGTAATTAAGCATCAGTGAAACAGATGTACAGGGAAAGTTCACTAGACTATGCCTGCTCGTGCATTTAGACTGCGATGTCCTGGTGATAGGGGGATTATGTTCTTCGTATGGCACATTGTAAGTTACTATGGACACTTAAAGAGTTTTAAACAGAATAATGAACTGTGTTACTTTCACTAGTTTATTATTAGGTGACAATGTTTTTCTAAATTAACTAATACTCATGTAAAATTTCTTCCCTATTTTGTGTGAAGCATGTTTAAAAAGAGATAAGCTTAAAATATAGCAGAGTCAGACGTATACCCTGCAAATTCAAAAGAAAAGTGACAAGCATGTGTCTCCCCCCACCTGCCACTATATGTAACACAACAACAGCCACAAGCTTTTTTATTTGTTGATTTTCATGACAAAGAAGCAGAACTGAACCTATTTCCTGTGCCCTCACTGGGCTGCATTATCCATGGATCACATTTAAAGTGGAACTAATAATTTTAATATAACTGTCATAATTGTGTGCATGTTGAATTCAGTGACATGTGCCCAGGGATGTGATTTGCAAGAAGCATCAAAGATACCAATAGTTCATGGTTCAAAAATAGTTGGTATTAGCCCTTCAATGGTGAAAATATCTGACATCATGGAGTGAAAAGAAACAAGGTAAGAAAGCAGCTACATATAGAACTAACATTTATGCTTGACTAGAGGCAGTGGGGACGTAATAAAACTGGTTAGCTGATGAGAGACCCTACAGGAATTTTTCACAAAAACAGGAAAACAGCATTAAACTGACATTTACTCAGAAAGCCACCAACCAGAAGTGCTTGGGGCACCCCCTACACTGAAGCAAAATGCCAGAGCTGTATAATGATTAGACTTTGATGGATCCCACTGACGTCCCAAAGGCTGTTCTGTTTCTATTTTTTATTTCTTTCATCTGATCTTCATCCATAATTTGACAAACTATTTTTAAGTGTCTGTTTTCCTTGTGATTTATATATTCCAGGCTCACCAAATTAATTCACCCGACCACCAATCACACTTATCTGTTGTTTAACTGTTAAAGTGATACCTTAACCTGAAACTTGGCCCATTTAATAGTGACAAAACCTGATCACTTTAGAAGTGGTGACAAACATATCCCTGCAGCTGAGATTCCCTCTGATTTGTGTGATCCTGAAGTCACGTTCTACTACTAGTTTCTTCTACTCTCTGCATTAAGATCCAATGCCTCAAATAGGAAGAGACCTTAAAACAACATAACTGTGAAGGTTTGTGCGGAATTCTTCCAAATGGTTTTCTGGATGCTGAGAGACAGGCAGTGGCTGGTGTAAATCAGTATATGTTCCCCTCAGTCAAAGAAGCTCATCCCATGACTGATGTGTGACCCAGTCCCTATCCGGATGAAGGTACAGTACATTGCTGAGACTCCTCCGTGCCAAACGTCTTGTGCCTCCAGCAAAACACAAGTAGAATAAGTTTCTGCAGGACCTGATAAAATGTGGCAGTCTCTGACTTCCAAGCTCCCTCGCTGCCTGGCATTTCTATGGATGGTGCGCTGGTAGTTAGCCGCCGTATTTCTGAATTTGATCAGGTCTTTAATTGGTAAAGTATTTATATTAAATTCCTAATTCATTTGTTGTCTAAGAACTGTAAAGGCAAGTCAACAACAGTGTAGGCAAATCAAGTTATCTTTTACATACAGTGAAGAGAGCCAGGTTAAACCTAGTACATTTTTGGTGACCTACTTAGCTTTTACAAAGGCCTTGTGTTTCAGTCTGATGCTCCCTCACTGCACTACAACTTAGAACACCTCCAGAACTAACAGTTTCAAACAAAATATCGTCCAGTTCTAGTTAAATCATAACCAAAGCATAAACTTGAAAACTTTGATTGCACCATTACTACCTGAAGAAAAAGACAACCAAGGCCCAACACACTAGAAATTATTCCTATGAGAAGTTTGAAGGGGGCTCATAAATGAATCTCAGTGAACATTCCTCAAAAGCAAAAGCAGACAAAGAGCATGTATCTCAAATCCAGATGATCTTTGATTCAGTGTTTGTTGTGATCATCATCATAAAGGTCTTCACTGGGATAAGGGATTGGGGGAGAAAAGCTTTTGCGCAGAAAATGTTTTTGCTGTATTGAAAGATAAGACCAGCTGAAGAGAATAAAACATCTGGAAGATGTCATTTATGAGGAAAGATTTTCAACTATTTAGACTGTTGGTTCACAGAAGAAAGGAATAGATTGTTGAAGGGTTTGTGTTTTTTTTTTTTTTGTTTTCTCTGAATAGCATAAGTAATGGGCTTAAATTGTAGCAGGAGAGATTTAGCTTTCTAATAGAAAATATAGTCTATGGGAACTACAGCGTCTCCATCATTTAAAGGATTACAAGCACAGACATCGATCAGGAGCAGTTTAAGTACAGGTGAATCTGCTTTGGAGACATGGAAATAAACCAGGTGAATTTCTGTAACCTGATTTTTGTTATTCTGTACCACAAAAAGCCATTGTCCAAAAAAAAAAATATTACCTCTCGGAAACAAAATTAGTTTACGGGGATCCTAAGTTAACACAGAGGTACAATCAGGGAATTACACAGTTTTTTCTATATTAAAGAGCAGATTGAATTAACGAGTAGAGTTTATCTGTCTGCATGTTCACTCGGGGCAGGATTCAGCTGTTCAGACACGGCAATTTAGTGCCTTTCAGCCACTCCATGACACCCCGTTTGCTGCCCAGTTGCTGCTGCAGAGCGGCACATCTCTCCCGTGGGCATGGACAGGGGCAGCGGCTGGTGGGGAGCCCGGCTGCCCCCTTGGGCCGAGCTCTCTCAGCAGAGGCCTGGGCAATGCTGCAAGGGGCCACGGGGGCTGAGCCGAGAGCCAGGGCAGCCCCACGCACTTACCCACAGGGAAGCAGCTAGTACCCTTTGGCACGGCCTGGCACGGCCTCGTGTCCCTCCAGCCACCGCGTGAGAAGGGCGTGGGTCTCCTCAAGACCCCGGGTGAGATATCTGGAGCCTCACAGGCGGTACTAACCCTTACATCCAGGCAAATGAATTGAGCTCCTAGTGTTTCATGCAGAAGTGGAGCTATAAAATAATGCCCGATACCTCTAGCTATACATATAACATAGTCTGAAAACCCGCTACTTCAACCTCCTCTGAAACCAGGCAATAAATTATACTTCAAACAATGATCAGCTCTGTTTTAAAACAATTTGGTTGTGATTTTCCCTACTTCTGTGCCACTACCATCATAGCTTTTTACTGCCTTTAATTTCCTTTCTGATAGATTTTTGTTTGCATAATACATCATTAGGAAATGCTTGATTGAAAAACAGGTTATAAAACTGTAAAACCAGTGATAAATTATTAAAGTTTAATAGGGATATGCTGGAGCAAACATATAATGTGCAAGGAAAATAAGAAAACAATCAACTGTAATTTCTGTAGGAAAGTAGATACTTTATGAGCTGCTATACCTATCAGTATTCAGAATCCTATTCTGTCTGCTAGTCAGGGGAGAAATGAGGAAAGATGAGAGGGGCATACTCAGACAAATATAGGAAAACTTCTCTTTACTTTTTGTTATAATAACATTTGAACTTACAGGTCGCTACCTACTAAGGTTAACACAGATTTAACCCGCTAACATTAAATATTAATATTCTCTCTTTCTCTTGCATTTTAAATCAAAATTTAAAAATCTATTTGTTCCCAGAAACTTGCCATAAAGACTGGAACTTATTTTTTTCTACAATAGAGATATTTTTACTAATT
This sequence comes from Podiceps cristatus, assembly GCA_000699545.1. Classification (NCBI taxonomy): domain Eukaryota; kingdom Metazoa; phylum Chordata; class Aves; order Podicipediformes; family Podicipedidae; genus Podiceps; species Podiceps cristatus. Next base: position 11,889 of record JMFS01101194.1, on the reverse strand, counting down.
AACATGAAAATATTCAACATAATAACTTTTGGATTCCTGTAATTTCCAGAATAAGAATGGAAATAATTCTCACTGAGCTCCCACTGGCTTCTATTGGAACTGTTTATTATGATACTACTGATTATCAACAAGACAAACAAAACTATGTCAGTGGGGTTGTTTCCATAATTACCTGATTCTGGCTGACAAAAAAGGGTGAAACAAATTATTTGTTACGTTGTCCACGAGAGAACAAATCTGAAGGTTTGTATCCATACATATTTTTACCTTTTCATCAGTCAGAAGAAACAACCTCTACATCTTCGGTTTGGAAATATTAAGTCAAAGAAGGAATTGCAGCTCATAGATATTTTTCTCCTGTCCTTTTTAAAATTTTTTCAGTATTTTCTGAAAGTCTCCTGAAGACTTCAGGAATTTAAAATTTAACAAGGATCTGATCCTGATATTACATAAACTAAATTATTTCTCCACTATTCCGGAGATTTATTAGAAAACTGAAAATACAATGAAATCTACTACAAATGTAAAAGAGAGTTGAGATTACTGGAAACAAGAACATGGGGGTTAGCCACAGAATCATGTAGGTTGGAAGGGACCTCCAGAGCTCATCTAGTCCAACTTCATACTCAAAGCAGGTCCACTGAAAGCAGGTTTAATCCAACATGTCTGGATAAAGGACTACTGGAAAATGTTCAAGACTTACAGTCATTCTACAAAAATACACCCCTTTAAAATAAAGTGTTTATGAAGAGCAAAGCACAAACATATTTTAACTAGAAAGTAAAGAGTGATTTATTTTCTTCAAGAGATAAATTTTGTGCTGGAGTAAATTAATGCACTCTGTAGAAGAAACATGAAGGCAACAAACACAGGAAATAATAATTGAAGATTAAAGGTTTGGTTACCTTAGATGGGTTAGAATGCACTTGTGCAGGTTCCAGTAATATAATTATAATTACACTGCATAAAGTGTGAAAGCTGAAGTACCATTATATAGTTCTTTTGTTGTTTTAGGATGATGGGTAATGGGCAGTTACCCCATTTTAGCATCCTGTTTGAAGATTAAAGCTTGGATAATGAGAAATAACTCTTGTTTCTTCCTATCATACACTGGTGAAACACAATAAAGCTTTAATAATGAGAGATATATTCAGAAACCATGGTGATGAGCAAGGTACAAAGAGATTAATAAACTAGACAATTAGGTAAATTTCAGTTTCCAAACCTCAACAAAACTGTAAGCATGAAGGGACAAAGAGGAATTTTCTAAGGGAAGATCACATTATCACAACATACCTGCTAGTTTGGGAATAACTTCAAAATGCTGTTAAGAAAGCCATGCAACCGTCAGAGAACTGAATTTATACCTTAGTAAAGAATCATAGACTTGCATTACCTTTTGGAGTCAATGATGACTTCTACATTAGAGGGAAAGATGCTCATGTGGGTTTGTCCTGCCTTTTTTGCAAGATCCCATTTCTTACCTGTGACTGTAGACAATGCGCAGATTTGGGCTATGTGTATTCCGATGTAACTAGTCTGTTACCTGGGAAGTGTTAGCATAATGTTTTTAAATCAACCCCAAAAAGAAAAAATTCTCTCAATTGAGAACTGTACTTCTAAGACTAAATGTTTTTTACTTTGAATATTTGACTGCTGTGTAGATTTTATTCTGAGGAAGATAACAGAAAGAGAGAAATCTGCGCTACTACTTGAATCATAGAATCATAGAATGGTCTGGGTGAGAAGGGACCTTAAAGATCACCTCGTTCAAACCCCCCTGCCATGGCAGGGACACCTACCACTAAATCAGATTGCTCAGAGCCCTGTCCAACCTGACCTTGAACACTTCCAGGGAACAAGGAGCCACAGCTTCCCTGGGCAGCCTGTGCCAGTGCCTCACCACATTCCTAATGAAGAATTTCCTCCTTATTTCTAACCTAAATCTACCCTCTTCCAGATTGAACCCATTACCCCTTATCCTATCACTGCATGCCCTTGTCAAAAGTCCCTCTCCAGGTTTCCTGTAGGCCCCCTTTAGGCACTGGCTGTAAGCCTGCTATAAGGTCTCCCTAGAACCTTCTCTTCTCCAGGCTGAACAGCCCCAACTCTCAGCCATCTTCATAGGAGAGGTGATCCTGCCCTCTGATCATCTTCATGGCCTCCTCTGGAATCACTCCAACAAGTCCATGTTCTTGTGTTGGGGGCTTCAGAGCTGAATGCAGTACTCCTGCTGGGGTCTCACCAGAGCAGAGAGGGAGAATCACCTCCCTCGACCTGCTGGTCACTCTCCTTTTGATGCAGCCCAACATACGGTTGGTTTTCTGGGCTGTGAACGCACATTGCTGGCTCATGTCCAGCTTCTCATCAACAAACCCCCCCAAGTCCTTCTCCTCAGGGCGTTTCTCTGCCCAGCCTGTACCTGTGCTTGGGATTGCCCCAACCCATGTGCAGGACCTTGCACTTGGTCTTGTTGAACTTCATAAGGTTTTCATGGTCCAACCTCTCCAGCCTGTCAAGGTCCCTCCGGATGGCATCCCTTCCCTCCAGCCTCTTGACTGCACCACACAACCCGGTGTCATCAGCAAACCTGCTGAGGCTGCACTCCATCTCACTGTCTGTGATGCCAACAAAGATGGTAAACAGTGCTGGTCCCAATACTAACCCCTGAGGAAAGCCACTCATCACTGTTGGTGACAAGTAGACTTGGACATCAAACCATTGACTGCAACAATTTGAGTGGGACCAGCCAGCCAATTTCTTATCCACCAAATGGTCCATCTGTCAAATCCATCTCTCTCCAATTCGGAAACAAGGGTGTTGTGCAGGACAGTGTCAAATGCTTTGCACAAGTCCAGGTGGATGGCATCAGTTGCTCTTCCCTTACTCACCAACACTGTAACCTTGTGGTAGAAGGCCAACAGATTTCTCAGGCACAATTTGCCCTTAGTGAAGCCATGTTGGCTGTCACCAATCATCTCTTTATTTTCCATGTACCTTAGCCTAATTTTCAGGAAGATCTGCTCCATCATCTTGCCTTTCCCCTTTTCCAGTCAGTGGGAACTTCATTGGACTGCCTCGACTTCTCAAATACAATGGATAGTGGCTTAGCAATTTCATCTGCCACTTCCCTCAGGACCTGCAGATGCATCTGATCAGGTCCCATGATACACATTCAGCTCCCTGAAGCTGTATTTCTGTTTCTCCAAACACCACAATAGGCTTTTGCTCCTTAGAGAGAATAATAATAAAAAAAAAAAAAAAAAAAAAAAAAAAAAAAAAAAAAAAAAAAAAGGCATGGTTCTCACTTAGAAAATTCTTTGAACAAATCAGTTCAACCAAGGCTCTGTAGTCTGGAGGAGGTTGTGTTTCCTGAGTCATGCAGGTGTTTTTTATAAAAACCCTGAAATTTAGCACAAACAGAAGACACACTGATGCAACAGGGCAAGTGCAAAGTCTTGCACCTGGCAAGGAAGAGCTCCCTGCAGCGGTGCTGACTGGACTTGACTGGGGGAGGAGCTTTGCTGAAAAGATATTGGGGTGTTGGCAGACAGAGTGAGCATGAGCCAGCAGAGTGCTCTGGCAGCAAAGAGGGACAACATCCTGGGCTGTGTGACCAGAAGAATAGCCAGAGATGGAGCAAAGTAATCATCTCCCTTTATACAGCACTCCTTAGACTGCTTCTACAGTATTGTGTTCCATCTTGGGCTCCTCAATACAGGAAAGACATCAATAAACTGGAGTAGGATTGGTGGAGGGCCACCAAGATTGCCAGGGACTGGAGTACTCACCCTGTGAGGAGAAACTGAGAAAAAAGGGCTGGTTCAGCCTGGGGCAGAGATGGCTTTTAGGGTGCCTATCAGCAGCACCTCTGGGAGAATCAGTAAGAAGATGAAGCAGAGCACACCAAGAGGATGAGATATAATGGGCAGAGATAAGCCTGAGCAACCTGGTTTGAGTAAACAGCTGACCCCTGCCTCGAGTGGGAGTTTGGACTAGACACCCACCTCTCAATGTCCCTTCCAGACTGATTTATCCTCTGATCCTGTATGTTCTGAGAAAAGAAGCTGAAGAGTAGAAAGGATCACAGCTAACATGAGTTAACAATGTTTTCTGTTGCCAAAGCAGCAAAATCATCCTGGGATGTATAAAGAGCAGCCTTGCAAGACTCTTGCAGAAAAGAAGGGAATAGTCTGCCCTCGCTTCAGTCAGAGTAGGAATAGCCTTAAATTGTAGCAATAGATTCAACTGCCTTGTGTTCCTCCTTTCAAATTATGTTGTTTAGCCATGCCCTATTCTGGAGTACATACAAAGCCTCATTTATAACTTTCTTTAGCTTTATTTGTGTTATTTTTCTGGTGTTTTCTGTGCTGTTTTTCTCCAGATATTTGAGCTAATAACAATAATAATAAAAGCTTTTATTTTACTCTAAAACACTGGAGGTGTGATAAGGGGTCAGCGAAGAGAAAGGGAGTCTGAAACAAAGGAGAATTCAAGCTTTGATTTTTCTTGGAAAAGAAAATTGTGGTAAATTGCTGTTGTACCTTGGTACTGACAGAACATGCTTTAAATAATTTCAAAAATGCCTATAAAATTAGTTACATCAAGATAGACACTTCTGTTATATTTAACATAATATTAAAAAATGAAGAGGAAGAAAATTGTCTATGGATCATCATAAGAACTGTTCTCGTTGCAAAATCGAGTGTAAGCATTGCAGCTCCTAGGCTCAGGATTACAGCCACTGAATAGTCATGCACTTCAACAGGTTTAATCTCAGAAATGTCAATTTTATCACTTACATCTGATATGAAGTCAGTCTTTATTGGATTCTACAAGATCAGAAACTTTTAGTAGGTGCTTTTAGTAGTCTAATTAACTTTCAAGATCATTCTCAAGCCAGATTTGTATTTCTAGAAAACGGAAGAGCTAGCCAGAATGCTTGTAGAGAAAAACTTACTCTTGCTGAATAGGGACTCTAAGGAAATGAGGGAGATTTGTACTTATTATTTAATCTTACTTTTCCTTTACTTCGTGGAAAAACTTGGTGGACACCACTCAGACATACTTTTGCATTCTTGACAAAATTCTTTTTCTTTGACTTTATCAAATGCTTTGCAACTTTTTGTTAAAACTAGAAGGTGAGGGAAACTCAAGAATATAATTCACCAATGTCTTTTTTCAGCCATCTCAAAGAAAAAAAAATGGCAAAGAGATAAGTACTTTTACAGAAACATAATTTTCATGAAGATATACTAGGAAGTATCTCTACAGAGACCTCTTCAAAATCAAGAAGCAGAATTTCTTATAACCTTGATCAGTAACAATGGGGAACAGTATGGATAATCCAATGAATTTCTGATTTTTCTAAGGTTAGACTCCAGAAAGGTTCAGGTCTGAATTCAACAAAAATACACATTGAAGCTTGGACATCTGACACAGTGTGCAGAACTAAAGCAATCTGTGTACAGCCTTACAGAAAACAAACAAACAAACAAAAACACTGGAAATTTTAATACAGTTGCATATGAAACTTGGACCAAGAAAGAAAAATTACGTGTGCATTTCATAAGATGAAAGGGATACAAAACCACTAATAATTTTCAACAATTAGTCCTTTTAACCTATGGTTATAATAAAGATGTTATAGTGATATAGTTCATATAAAAATATGGATTGATATTTGCATTTTTATATGAATTGTGTATATGCACACTGTATATAATTTCCAATAACATTCTTCAGAAAAAGAATCATAATTTTTCATTGAAGGACATTCAGTGCTGTATCAAGAGAGAAAAAGTGATGAAGCTTTTCATGGGACCTATATTTCAGTCCTTACAGAGAAAATAGCCTCAAGAGATAAATTCTTTCTCTGTCATGTAAAAGTGGTATTGAAAAAAAAAAAAAAAAAAAAAAAAAAAAAAAAAAGTATAAATGCAATTCTCTGCCATGTGTGGAAGAATGGAAATTTTTCAGGTAAACCTCAATCAAACCCTCAGCTGTTAATCAGGTCTTGTTCAGCCTTTATTTAGACAAGGCTGACACACTTGCATGTCTAAAAGCAGGACAAAACCCCAGAATTTTGTACGCTCCCAAATGGGTTTATCCTCTTCTGCATCAGGTCTGCCCAGGATGGAAATCAGGGTTAGGTGGAACCAGATCCATTTCTTTCAGATAGCTGCCACCTGAGTGCTACCTGGGGAGGCAGCTGGGGGGAAATTACACACCTGTGCCTTAGGGGGCTTTTTAATTCCTTCCTCCAGCTCTGCCAATTCCCACCACGCTGCCTGCGGCAGGAAGGGGATGTGACTGCTCAGGACCGAGGAAAACTGCTCCCGGTTCCTTTCTGACTCCTTTGAGTTTCCTAAGCTTTACCAGTCAATACCATAACCCTTTACAACCATTCCCCTGGAAGCCAGACTGCCTGCTTTCCTGAAGAAAATCTGAGGGCAGAGTTGGCAGGTAGAGGAAAGGCGTCTCTGAGACCCCAGCCAGGAGTCAGTTGATAGGGCAAGGCTGGAGAAAGAAACCTCTGTGCCACCACCGAGAGCCCGGAGAAAAGGAGATTTCTTCTGCAGGGAGACAGATGCTGTGCTGCAGAGGAAGCTCTCCCGCCACAGGGAGAGTCTCTTCATTGTTCATCTGTATTTTCAGCTAGATAACGTTAACAGTTAAGCAACAGTTAATCATGATTAGACAAATGCTTACACAAGCAGCTTTAACAGTTAATTTCTGTGCATTTCTGACTTTAGAACTTGCCTTGCAATCACTTGTACATGTAAAATGCCATTCTTTGCATATTTACTGGTGTCAACATGAAGAAAGCAAAGATCCTTACCAGGTTTATGTACTTATACTATTGCAGAGAAATCTGAAACTCTAAAAAAGTTTGGGTTTTGCTTCTTTAACACTGAGCTTTTCTTGAGTTTCTGTCTAATCTTCTGCCAGGCAAATCAGAATGTGTATATTTTCAAAGGGCCAAGGAAGACTGTTCCCATAGGTATCATGAACTGTTATTCAAAAAATACCAGTTCAGATTAAAAGATTTTTTTTAAAAAAAAAAAAAATAATAAAATAAAAGGCTTACTGGTGCTTTATGATATAAATCCTAAATTCCCATTCACTTCTTCATAAGGATGGGAGAAAAATAAAATTTCTGATTTTTTTCTAACTGATCTAAGTCATGGCAAATAACAGTTGCACAACTGCATCTGAATGTTTTCTTTAATTCTAATTTGTAATGAATGCCTCTATGCTTCCTACATTGTCATCTCTCTCAACAACATTAAATTCCAATTTGTTGACATCTGGTCCGGTCCAAATCAAATCAAAGACGTTTGACATTGCAGAGCTGTATCAACAAGCTTTCAGACAAACAGCAGAGGTTGGACAGAATTTTTCAAACACTGCAACAGAGCTCCCTCATCCTCAGTATACACTGAAAAATAGTGTGAGAATCAAAGAACAGAAAAGAAAGAAACAAGAATTAGAAAGGGGCATCTGTTTCTTTCCACTTTTAGATAACCATAAACTAGAATAATTCCACTGAAGTCAGCAGAATTGTGCTGCGGAAAAAAAAAAATAGAGAAATTACATTTTCTCACTTTGAACAAATGTTCATTGATTTAAAATATTTGGAGGAGTATTCTTTATTATGCAGAAATATGTAATTCTTGTTCCCTTGTAATACAGATACAAATAAACTTTCCCTAAACTTCATCTTCCTCCACACAAAACCTATCTACCTGAAATTAAGGCTTGTTTAATAGATTAAACCTTCCTCAGGAAATCTGAAGCAGAGTCAGTAAAGCAACTCGGAAACAGGAGGTTTCAAAGTAGGAAATGATCTCATTTCTTGAAGATTGTCTTGGTTTCTACTTCCTTACTAAAAATCTAAAATAGATTGGCTGAGTAATTTTTAAGCCTTTAAGTCATTAAAATGACTGAAACGTTTGCTAGAGCTGGTGAGCATGGAGAAGAACTCTTTTCCACAATCAGAAGTTATTTTGTTCATTGTGTCTTGATTCAAGCTTTGTAAGTAAATCTTCAGAGCCTTTATGAAATAGCATTTTAGCCTCTAGAAAGGAGAGAAAAAAAAGAAAGGGAATGGAGCTGCATAATGAGCAAAGATAAGGCTAGGAGTCATTTTTTTTATAATCCGGGCTCTGAAAACAGTTTGAAGTGAGCTGTCAGCTCATTATAAATTCTTGCTTCTGATTCTTCATTTGTGAAATGTAAATAGATTATACGTTTGTGAGAATTAGCATGATGATACAGTGCTTTAAAACACCTAAAGTTAATATAAACTTAGGATGTATCCATGCAGGATGTAAGAAGAAAGGTAATTGCACAGGTATGTGTAAGAAGTGCAGGATTTAGGTGGCATCGATGATTTAATTGCTTCCAGTGCATAGCTCCTGAGGAAAAATGTCTGTTGTGATTTTGGTAATGTAACCGTCCCCTCCTGAGTCTGCAGCCCCTTTTAGGCTATCCGTGTCCACATCAAGGAGAGCACCATTCAGAATGACTTTTGATCCCTTGCTGTATCCCCTGGGTTAGGTCTGGCAAGGGAATCAAACACCACAAGCTTTCCCCAGACAATTATGGAGGTTTAAAAGGCAACATCCAAGGCCTGCAGTGAGAGCCATTCTCTTGTATAACACAGTCTTTATACAATATAATTTCACATGTAGTTTGAGCTCAATTGTCATCGTTCCCAAACTAATGACTGCAGCACTTCACTCTGAAATATCCTTTTCAGTATATGAGTTCACATTAGTCCACAATACACAAAATGTTAGGTTTGGGGTGGTTTTGTGTTTGTTTGTTTGTTTGTTTGTTTGTTTGTTTGTTTTTTAATGGAAGATTTCTGTGCCAAATAATTAGCTCAGTAAATGTAAAGATCTCCCTGAGATGAAACGATGATAATGAACACATCAGCCTAGTGCTAAATACCATCATCAGAAATATTTGTGGCCTCAACAAAGACCGACATGCTGTAAAAAGTATGAGCACACACCATCCTCAGTTGGACATGACTGGGTGATCTAAACTGAACCATCACTCTTTTCAGCAATGCATCTGTTTCACCATTAATGAGTACACACTCACCATATGAGTACATTAATGATTTTTCTCCAACACCCCAAAATGTGCTGAATGCTTCAGAAACAGAAAGCAAGACCCAGCTTCAGCCCAAAGGATCGTACAGTCTAAGCAGTGCTTGGTCTAACAAGTGACCAACACCTGCAGCAGCAGTAAAGCTCAGGGTCGGGCTGGGGAGGGAGAGTGGGGACAGAAAAAAGCGAGTTAGCAATGTTAGGTATAACATTGAGTTGGCATAAAACTACTTCTCCAGGAAAGAAACACTAGGGATGGAAAGTGTGACCAAATCAAAAAGGTTTGGGAAGAAGATTGGGGAAGAGCGCTGCTCTAGAGCCACTGCCACGTGCTGAAGCTGTGCTGCAGCCCTGAATACCCTGGGGCCTATTAAAGTGCAGTTGCTATTCACCAGCCTTGCTTCCTAAAAGTAAAATAAACAACTAAACAAAGATAACACAGACTTACCTAGCAAGAAGTGCTTCACATGAAGGCCCTAATGGCAGCAAGTCATGCAAGGTGGTTTCATGGGCTCTGAGAATCCGCAAGCACCTGCTGGTAGAAGGCCTGTGTCAGGACCAGAGGCTCTCCTTGGTCTATTTCTCACTATAAAAAAAATGTAGATATGATTCAATGTCACGCACCTCCCCACTCCCTCTCTTTACCTGGTGAAGAAAGAAACTCATCCTGTACTCCCCCACCTTCTTCTCCACCTACGGGTGTTTTGAAACGGCTGCCTATCACATTTTAACAGACCTCACCTTATGGTGAATAACAATGTCTAATAAAATCCTAGGGCACCAAAATCTTACTGCTGGCCCTGAACCCCCAAGACTATCAAGACCTCTGTGGTTTGCCTGTGGTGGAAGGGTGAGTGACTCTGCCAAGCTGCTGGGTTGCGGGTAAGGGAAGGGCGACCATTTCCTACAAGTGCTCCAGGTGATACCCTGATACCGAAGGTGGTCTCCTGGAGAAACGTCCCCGCTGCCTTTGCTCCTCCAGTCACCGGAGGGAGTTACTGTCATGAGGGGAAAAGAGGAATGAAATGAGAATGCAGTCCTGACAACCCGCTTTTCTTCCCCAGCCTCCAGGCTTCTATTTTGGGCAGAATGGGCAAATCTACCACTTTCCTAGCTGCACAGCTCCCGGAGCAGCAGGGAAGAGGATGGCTGGAAGCACAGCAGCCAGCTGCAGCCTTCTGGGAAGAGCCAGCTCTGAGTCACCGCACCATCACAACGCATCGTTATCACCACTTAACAAGCACAATGACCAACGCCTTCCACAAATGGCTAGTAAATGGCTATTACTTCTGTTTTAGCCTTTCCCTGTTCTTTTTATTGGGTTGATTTCTCATACCAGCACTTCAGAAGCATCTTGAAAAGCTACATTCAAAGTGTCTTCTCCCAGGCTCTCAGTTACACATATTAAAGGGAATTAAATTTCAGACAGTAGCCTGAAATTCATCAGCAGCAGGGCCATATCCCAGCTGAGGGATGTCTCTCTGGGCTGGTTTCCTCCAGAAGCAAGTCGACATGGAGGAGCACATGGAGGCATGGGACAACACCCGATCCCTTCCTACCTGTCCTCCCACAGTGACACAATGACAGAAGCTTTGCCCTCTTGCCACCACTGCGATCCCTTCCTACCTGTCCTCCCACAGTGACATAATGACAGAGGCTTTGCCCTCTTGCCTTGCTGTGCTGGGGCACTGGTGGGTGGATTGCTAGGACTACGTGCATTACTTGAATAACCAGTCCTTTGAGGAGAGGCTGAAGAGCCAGGAAGGAGTATCCTGGAGTCTAAATCCATTTTATCAGTCACCAGCTGGACTGTGCTGCTCTAGAAAATGTTTTCTCCTTGTACAGGCAGACACACTAGCTGTTAGCAGTACTCTATTTGTTCTAACTTTTTGTAACCAAGGTAATGGAATCAGCTAACCATGGCAGTGAACAATGTTGTTGCACTCCTCGTACAGCCCAGTCCAATTGGACAATAGTTCTACTGATTTAATCTACTGATTGATTAGGTTGTTCTGGACGGGTGGAACACATTGCATAAGACTGGTAATACTGCGCGTGCCCGCAAAGACAACGAAGTGCGACCACCAAAAACACCAGAGGACCCCTGGAGACCACCGACTCAAACCAATGGGCATGCGCGAGAAGGTGGGAAACATGTACATGAGTTCCAAGAACTCCTTAGCATAAGACTGCCTTTTCCAGGAAAATGCATAAATATGTATAATTGTAGTAAATAAATATTGTGCTTGTCACAACGGATGCACGCTAGGTGGAGAGATCCCCCACTCATCCAGCCCTGCAATAAAGAATGCCTGCCTTTTAACACTGCATTGGTGTTACGAGGTTTATTCCCAGTTTTCAGTGACAATAGCGTTCTCCTTTCAGCCAGGGTGGAGCTAATTTTCTTCCTAGTAGCTACTGTGTTTTGCATTTAGTATGGGATTTGGTATGTGAAGAATGTTGATAATACACTGATGTTATTATTTGTTGCTAAGAGATCAAGGACTTTTTTCAGCTTCCCAGGTTTTGCTCATGTGCAGGTGTAAAAAGCTGGGAGGGGTACAGCCAGTACAATTGACCCAAAGTGGCCAAGGAAAGTGTTCCATACCATAGGCGTCATGCCCAGTATGTAAGTGGGGCTCGGTCACTGGGCTAGGGCTTCCTTGCTGGTTCCCTCCCTCCCTCCCTCTCTCTCTCACTCTTATTCTTGGGAACTTGGGGTTCTGAGATTGCTGCGGGGAAATTGCTGTTCCAAGATCGCTGCTCA
>JMFS01101193.1:0-18915 GCA_000699545.1 Podiceps cristatus | reverse complement strand
GGCTCGGGTCCCAGCAGGCTGCGGGGGGAGCCGCTGCTTTTGCGGGGTGTTCCTGGGGCAGCGGGTCTGCCTTTGGGAAGCGGCCCCTCGGGCTGAGCCGGCACCTGAGGAAACCTCCCGGGGATCGAGTACCCTCGCCGCCTCCTGGTGAGTGATTTCTCCTGGGTGTCCTTGGGCGAGCCCTCGCCCCCTCTGGGTGAGCGGTCTGGTCTTCTCGGTGCCCTGGCGTGAGAGTTTTCCTCCTCGGGAGCAGTGACCGTGTGCGCAGCCTGCGCCGTCGTTCTCCTGTTCTCGCCGTGTCACGATAACATCCCCGACTGGGGTATCGAACTATAGCTTGTGAAATGTCCTGGGAGTGTCGTTTGGTTACCGCGTTGAGCTGAGGAGCCAACCGGTTCGGGCTAACCTGCAGCTGTCTGTGATCCCAGGGGCCTTGAATGGTCCAAAGTGGCGACTGTCTCAAGGGTGATTTACAAGAGACGGTTCCTGATAAGATCCAGGGTCTTGTCTTGAGAACAAACCAATTTGAATACGAAGCGGGGGCAGATCATGCATGTGTATAGGCGTATTGGGAAACTTCATGCATATGTAACACTTGTATATACATGAGCCAAGTTCCCGCACTGGGGCGCGCACGGCTTTGGTGGGGCTACCCCGTGCTGCCGGCGCCGCATAAACGTGCCTCCTTTACAGCCTCACGGGTTGCGGAGTCCGTTTTCCGCACGGTCGTTTCGTTCGTGCCGGTCGCTCGGTCGAAGCTGTGTATTCACGTGTGTCTGAGCTTCCCGGCCGTGCGGAGCCGTCGCGGTGTAGCTCCGGTACCGGCTGCGGGGTCCGGGCTGAGCCGTGCTGCCGAGCTCGGGCAGTTTGACCCTCGGGGTTTAATCGGTGAAGTCGGGGTTGTGCGAAGCGGGGGGAGGTGTGGGGGTGCTTTCTGTGACTCAGAGTTGCTCTTTTAAGAGGGGAATTTCTGAATGTTCTTTTGCCCTTGAATCTAGTTTGGTTGTTTAAAATTACTCTTTTTATTTCCTGACTTTGAAATATTTGCGTAATTATGAGTTATGATTAGTGGATATGTGCAGTCATAACCCTTCCTAAAACAACTTTCATTAGATACGGGTGTGTTAGCACAGCTTAGGTGAAGAGTTGAGTTCAGTGAGCCACAGGTGAAAGAGTTTAGTCCCGACTGTTCTTTTGGTTTGTTTTCTTTGTTTGTTTGTTGGGTTTTTTCTGGCTCTGAGTTTGTCATTTGCTTCTTTGAAAATCCATGTTTGTAGATTTTTTTTTTTTTTCTCCTTAGTATTGATCAGTTGCAAAAATAATTCCACTGTAATTGCTTTGACCTCAGATGTCCAGACTTTGGTTTTAGCTTAGAGATTTGCATTATTGGGCAACCCCCGTGGATAGAGTTTCTTAACAGAGGAATTTTTTTAGTTCCTAGGAGCTATTTTTGAAAACTATTGTTCTACTTAGGTTTCATAGGAAGAGTTCATTAAAGTCCCCCAATGTTCTGTGCAGTGCTGACTCCTGTGCATGAGCAAGTAGTAATAATAGTTTAATCAAGGGGGGAAAAAAGGGGGGGGGGGGCAAAAAATACTGTGCAAACTGTATCAGGTTCTTGCAGGTTTTTGTTGTGTAGTTTTGTTGTTTGGGGTTTTTTTTAAATCACATTGAAAAAAAAACCCCATGCTTTACCAGAAGCAAAGAAGGAGATTTGTAATACAGAACACTGGATACAGTTAAAAGGTGGTTTCCTTTGCACTTTTCTTCTTTTTGCCTGTCTCTGAAGGGAAGCGCTTGTGAGAACACCAAGATAAAACACATTTGTGAACCTCCTGTCAACTGGGAAAATTCACAGATGATATATCAATCTGCAGAATGTGGAGACCCTGTCTAGATCGTGAGATTCCCCATTGTTAAGCATGAACTGTAGTTCTGTTCCAGCTCAGTGTAATATGGTTTATTTCGTCACCCAAAAGTTGAAAGCTGGGAGTACTTGCAAATTATTGAGAAGCATTTGAACAGAATGCAACTCATCTTTAAATTTAGCTGACTGTAAAAAGGTGTTTGTGGGTTTTTTATTTAAAAAAAAAAAAAAGTTAAGCTGATACTTTTCCCTTCAAATCGATGACGATTAAGGATAGCTTTCTGTGGACAGTCTATCACAAATCAGTAACATTTCGGTTTGGTTTTACAAGTGTGACCTTCTGCAGCTTAGGAGCCTGTTTCTCCTTTCCCTTTGCATAATTTTGGATGTTGTGGCTTCCCGCTGTTGACTAACCTTTAGACTAGAAGCTTGGGACTGAGTTTAAAACTTGATGTCTGGCGAATGAGTAGTATTTAGTCAGGACGTGTTTGTCCTTGTGTGCATGCCCGTGGTCTACAGGAACGCTGCAAAGGGAGGTCTTACAGGGTTGGGGTAAGAACGAAGCCTGGACCTGGTTCACTGGTAAGTACAAGCGCACAGGGATTTAACACTTAACCCATAGGTGCTACGTTACTGCAGGTATGTAGCACGCGTGTGCAAAGGTGAGTGCTTCCTAAGAAAGTCGGGTGGGTAAAGGTAGAGGAAGGAAGGGAAGTTTACTAGCAAGCACGCTAATGGAGAAGGAGTAAACGTAGCCCTAAAGCAATGTTGTGCCTCTGCTTTTACTCCTACAGTACTCAATCCAGTTCCATCTTCTCCTGCAACAGATGCCTGTGCCAGTTGTAGAACTTGGATCCCCTTGCTGACTGTGGTGAGAGATGTCCCTGCAGTAGCTGTAGGCATACCGGAGTTGGCTTCCATCTGGCTTGCTGGGGCTACCTGCCCAAGTAAATAAACCCAAGGTGGGCTTGCATGGCTGAGGCTGCTGCTCATACTGGTGCGGCACCAGTGCTGCCATGCCTTTACTAACTCGATGAAAGGTAATTCAGGCTTTACGTGTGCTGCAGCCGCATCTCAGTGGCAGCGTAGGCATGCTGCGACCCTCCGTATAGAGTGTCAAGAAAGGATCCCCTGTGGGTTGAGATCCAGCTCTGAGAGAGGGTCCTCAACCTGACCTTTTGGAGCTCGACCTTCCAGTAGTTGCTACCGTGGTGAAACATCTAAAGCATCCAGCTTCAGCTGCCCTGAGGGATTTCATCTATGGGGTACCACTGGCAGGGTCACTGAGGCTGGCGTGTTTGCATATCACTGATGGCACCTCCCATTGCTTGGCATCAGGGAGTCTGGTTAAGGCGCTCTATGTAAGACTAGCTGGCGGATGTCTTTTCCCTCTAGCTGAGAGGGAAACTCGTTAGCTAATAAATAGCAAGAGCAGCTTTAATTTTTAATAGCTTCATTTTGAAGCCCATGCTGTAGAATGCCCATCCCTGGCCATCCAGTGTTGTTCATTGATACCTTTGACTTCTGACCTTTGAACCAAGGACTTTTAATTCTTGCTTCTCTTGCAGAAAGCTTAGGTGTGTGTGAGGCTTGGAAGGGCACAGCAAATCCTGTTTTCAGTCTTCTTTCAGCAGAGGTAACAGCCCGATGTAGAGGCTACTGGACGTTTTTCAGAAGGCTGCAGTACTGGTGCAGGCAAGTAACCTCCCTCCAGCAGTGGCAAAGTGTTTGTGATGGCTGAAATCTTTCAGCAATGCTAAAAAACGTTTAAAAAATCTGAAACAAAAGATTTTGCAGATCCCTTGACATTCTCTGAATTCCTTTCTGCAGGTCTTAGTATAGTGCAGATTTTGTTCCAAAAACTTGCTGGCTCAACACCTTGTGCCATTTTTAAAAGATTTTGCTTTCTTTCAGTTTTCTTCCTCATTTGGAAAAACAGTCATAAAATGCTGAATAAAATCCTTGTGTTAATTTAGATCAAACAAGGAGCTGGTTGTAAAAGAACTTGAAGTTTAAAAATAATTGCTTAATCTACATTAAATGCTCAAATGCTACAGGATTAAAAAAAAAAAAATCCTTACTTTTTTCAAATAGGAGATAGAGCTTTAGTGTCAACTAATTGTAGAAGTTAGTGGTTCCAGGGCCGATTTCACATGTAGGGGTAGGGTAAGTAATGAAGAAAGAACTACTGTAAACCATCAGCCAACATAGTAGTAGTTTTGTAAGATCTCCAGTTGAAGAGTTACCAGCCTAATCGCTGAACTCATACTCGCTTGGAAATACTTTGATGTACTGCGCGATGGCTTTGACCTCGGTTGTCTTCAAGCCCACGTTTCACAGCTGTCCTCCTGCTGCTGCTTTTTGCTGCTGTGATGCCAGATGGAGCAGGAAGAGTCTTGGTATTTGAACGCAGAAGCTAGAAGAATGTATTTGGTCATACTTGCATAGGCTTTCGCGGCTTTTTATGTAAACAGTCGGTTTGTGCATGAGATGTAGCTCAGCCTGCACTGCTCCGGAGCACTCTGCGTAGTTGCCTGGCTGAGCAGTTTTATTGCTTCGAATGCCATCAGAGCTTCTCTAATTTCAAGTGGTATCGCTGTTTGTGGACATGTATGGAACAGGCCTTTCTATAAACCGTCAGAACACCACACACACCTGTTTCCTGTATCAGGTTTAGCTGATGCATGTTTAAGGCTGAGCATCCTTTTGGGACTGCGAGCGGCGAGAAATAGTCGGTGCTGAGTAATTGGCCCGATGTTCAGTAATGTAGAAAACCTCCAGCTTCATTTAAGTTGAGAAGGTGATGAGCAGCTTTAAAAACGTGGTTACTTGCAGAAATACCTCATTTGTTATGTAGATGGCTATTAGCTATTCCGATTTGAAAGTTGTGCTTGTACTTTACGATATACCTGGATAGCTTGCAAGTCCTGTGCAGACAGTATCTGCAAGTTACCAAGTTGCCGAAGGAGAAGAAACAAAGACACATTTCTAGGTTCATAGCTGATACGAATGCCAGCTTCCTTAGGTCTAGTAAGTAAAGGCTGAATTACGCTTGCTTTGCAGAGAGCTTGCTGTATGTTGTGGTAAGGTGTAAATGTCGTTTGCAAAATCACATGTCATACCCTGACCTTAATCATGCTAACACCTCTTTGTAATTGTTCATCTCCAAGTTTGGGCAGAAAGGCTGTTTGATTAGAGCCTGGTTTTGCCCTGTGATTGTAAATAAAGGTAAGAGTGCCGTCATATAGCATTGCTTTCATTAAAGCTCGATTTACATGCTATGATTTGTTTCTTCTTCTGCACAGATGATCAGGTGTAGTTGGAGAAAATGGTAGCTAAAACAATCAGCATTTTCATAATATTTTTGCTAGTGATGGGAATCCTTCTGCTAGCCCCCCTCCTTACTGCAAAGGTACAGCGTGCCGAGGAATTTAATCATTGAGCTTGTTTGAAATGCTGATTGAAAGCTACTGCTATTTATGCAAAGTTGTGTAGCTTAAAGAATTCTTTGAAAAATTTAGCAACTAAATGTTCTGTGGTAGAACTTGTTACCATTCCAAGATTTCTTTATACATAAAAATCTATATGTTTATGTTTATTTGTATTGATATGTTTGTTTGCATATATGACAAAACTAATATATAGACATTTGGAAATACAAAATTTATTCTAGTAAAAGAACTAGTAGCTTATATATTACAGGAACAGATTTGTTTTGCATCCTGTTACACTTCTTTTGTCAGAGTGGCTCTAAGCAGAGCCACTTAGAATTTTTTCTTTTTAATTTACCTTGCATCAGAAACATATTTGCCAAATGCTTAAGGTGTATATGTCCATGTGTTTGTGTAGTTGCCTGTAATAACCTCATGGTATCCTGTTCTGGGTTTAAATGTGCTGAAATTGATGCGGTCTCTGATTTTGGATTTGGGTTTGTGGTTGGGTTATTTCTCTCTCACCAATAGAGGTCACTCATGTACTTTCTTTCAAACCCTCCCCCCCCCCCCCCCTTTTTTTTTTTTTTAATGGCGCTGTGTTGGTACTTGAACACAAGTCAATGGAGACTGAATGTTTGACGACTTGTATACAGTTACACAACAAAAATCTGATTTCAGCCTCCTTTCTGATGGTTTCAAGGTGTCTGATTTTCAAGGTTCTGATGTCAATCTCCTTTTTCCAAAATGTAGGCTTATATAATGTTGAGTACGTAAAATGGAAAGCTTTAAAAGTTGTGCAAACATTCCTGCCTAAAGCTTCCATCTATTCCTAAAAGGAACATTATTTATAAAAGGTGTCTTTTATCACTCTTATTGAAGAATTATTTGGTGAGGCACTTCATAGCATGGTTAGTCATGTTGGAGTTGAGCATTCATTAGTTTTTACACGTCTTTGGTCAATGCCTTAAAAAGGTATACCTGGAACTGCGCTTTGTGTTTTAGTAATTCCCTTGACAGCGCTGCTGTAACGTTAATTTGTTTCCCCGATAAGGTTAAAATTTTCATTTACTATTACCAGTCACACAGTGTGGGACCAAAATTGTCAGAACAGACTGGTGATTGTTGCATTGACTGCTTTTTTGGGTTAATGACACTTTATTCTTCATAGTGGGTTGTTTGTGTTGGAAGAATAGGTCTTTAAATGTACAAACTGGTCACCCCCTACCCCAGTCAGGTAAGACTGAAGGGTGTGGGGGGACAGGGGGGATGTTCTGGTTTGTTTTTGTTCTTCTCCAGCTAAATGGACATTGAGTACAGCTGAGCCCAGGCACTTACCAGGAAAAAGTTGTCTCCTGGACTGGAATGCTTGACTTCTCTCAAGGGCACTTTCTAAACAAAAGTGATGATGGTTTAACAGAACTGAAAAAAAGTGCATGCTGTATTAGAAGAGCAAGGGAAATTTTCAAAAAACAACTAAAACTTGATGCTCAATAATTGCTATAGTAATACATGCTTTAGCGATATTTAAGTAATCATAATCAAGAGACCAGAAAGAACTTAAAAATCTGTTTGTTTATTCCTAATGTCATCTCTTGTGTTTGGCCCTTCCGTGATCACAGGATCACAGGATTTCTAGGTTGGAAGAGACCTCAAGATCATCGAGTCCAACCTCTAACCTAACACTAACAGTCCCCACTAAACCATATCCCTAAGCTCTACACCTAAACGTCTTTTAAAGACCTCCAGGGATGGTGACTCCACCACCTCCCTGGGCAGCCTGTTCCAATGTCTAACAACCCTTTCAGTAAAGAAGTTCTTCCTGACATCTAACCTAAAACTCCCCTGGCGCAACTTAAGCCCATTCCCCCTCGTCCTGTCACCAGGCACATGGGAAAACAGGCCAACCCCCACCTCACTACAGCCTCCTTTAAGGTACCTGTAGAGAGCGATAAGGTCTCTACAGGCTCTCTAAAGGTTTTGCTGTAAGGTGGAAATAAGTAGGGCTAATACAAATTTAAATTTAACTGACAGAAACTTGTTTAAATAATGAAAATACTGGGAGTACTAGTTGAGTAATTAGCAGAATTTTAGCTACATTTTTGACTTCCAGTGTTTGCATCCAGATTTGAAGCCTCCAAAACACCATCTTGTAATTCATTACAAGTAAGTGCACCTCTTGCCAAATCCAGCAAGCTTCACCATTGCTCACGTTGTGTTTAGAGGTGAATGACTGAAATGCCTTGGCATTCCAATGCAGAACTTAGCTGATGGGTTATACAGACAGACAAGCTTTCATTTTGATCTTCAGTCAGGTGAACAAATGTGACAGTTCTTTCCTGAATGCTTCCTTGTTTTGGAAGGCATCCAACATGTGCCATTAACTCAAAATGTAGAGAGAAAGTCAAAGCAGAGAATGTGTGCCCTGTGTCCACAAGTGTGGAGATGCCGGCAACTCAGTAGGTCCATTGCTTGAAAGGGACATGAATTCCTGAAGATGATGTTCGGTGGGGACTTAGAAATAACTAGTGCCCAAACCTGTTGCTTCTTCTGGTCACTTCTTCAGGGAAACTGTTAACAATTTACACCCAGCTCATAATTCAGAAGGTGGTTGTTGCAGCTAGACAAGAGTGCTTCATGCAGTATTTTCGGAAAAGTAGAAGACTAGGGAAATTTCTAAGAATGTCGTGTGAATAGCATGCATACAGATTGAAGAGCAGATCTCTCCTGAAAAGGTTGAGATACCGATTTAGGGTTTCAGGAACCTTGGGGAATTCCAAATGCAATGTTGTGCCCTGGATTTGGTTGTGCTTTGCTTCTGAGAAAGTCTGTTCTTTGATACATAGAAGGAAATATTCTAGTTGTAGTAAGTTTATATAACAGTTAACTCTTAACTGTTTGTTGTTTCAAAATGTTAATTTGTGATGTGTTTTGGGTGCAATGAAGTGGGTAAAATACATAGTGATTAACTATGTTTTCCTTTTGAAAACAAACAAACAAAAAAAGCCACAACCAAAAACCACCTAGCTGTCTCCCAGAAGCCCAAGCTTCAGAAGGCACTCCATTCAGCAGCTAATAATGTACAGCAGTATGGCTGAGAATGGATTACACATAAGGTAGGAGTGAGCTCCCTCACCTTTTTCAATATTGACGTTTTTTGAATTTCATAGAAGTAAGAAGAAATGAAGATTTTTGTCAGTGATTCTTTTCTGCATGATTAACTGTTTTGTTGACAGATGTATTCTTTCCACTCTCTAGTTTGTGAGTTGAAGGAAGGGTGGGAATGATTTCAGTAGTCTTCTCTGCTCAGAGGAATATTTAAGAGCTGAAAAATCTGTTGTCATTTTGATAAGATTGCCAGTGAAAAGGCATCAAATAAAGATGAGTTATTGTTTCATCTGGCTTCAGCTGTCCAGTTGTAGACCATGTAGACTTTATTCCTCCTGCAGTGTTCTAATTTCTATGTGGGCCTGGGTGTGGTAGATTGGATTTTTTTTTTTTTAATATGATTTATTTATTTCAGTTGACTTTGTTCAGGAGAATTTGCTAAGATTCTTACTTATACAATTTGATATCTAGCACACCTGTCAAATTATTTGAGGTATTTACTTTAAAGATGATGAAGGGTTTGGGATGAAACATTTTAGAGCTGGCATTGTTTTTTCTGCGCAGAACAAAGTTCTCATCTTAGTTCAGCGGAATGTTTTGAGGTTTTTTTTTTACAGGCAAAATCTCTGTTGTGAACCATGTCTGAAGCATGCATTCCATACCTATACACAGCTTTTCTAATGGCTTGGGTTTGAGCCATGCCTTTACTGACAATCTGACGTGATTCATCTAGCTTGGAGTTCACGAGCAGATGCCAGCTTCCTTCTGTCCTGTATAATAAAAGATTTCTGAATGTTTTAGCTCCATGAGATTTTGGGAGGAAAAAGTGAATAACACCACTGTGATTGAAAAACAAGTGCAAGAGCTCTGGGACAGGCTTTATCACTTTTGGTTTGTGAAGGTGGGTAACTTATTTAAATAGTATTTATATAAACTATCCCTTAGTGCTTTGAGATAATTATGCTAAGTATGCATTTCTGAGAAAGCGATTAGCAAAATGCTGAGTAAAGGTCATAATAAACAAAAAGTTGGTAAAAATCTCAAGTGTATAAGAGAGAGAATTCTATAGTCACGGTTTGAGTACAGGCAGAGCCATGCCCTTCACTTAGGTAGTTATGTGTGGTTTTATGTATGCCATTTAATTTACACTTGGCTCACTTTTTATATTTGATACCTCCTAGTTGAGAGGCTTCTGTTGAATTTTTGTGATCTTGTGGGGTTAGGAAAAGGAAACTGGTATTGTGCGTGATTTGTGTAACTTCTATGAATTTGAAAGGTTGAGAAAGGAATTGTCCTTTCACTAAGCATCTTATAGTGTGTTTTTGCCAACTGTACTGGCCTCCTATAATGGATTCTGTACACTGAATCTGGATAAGTTCCAAAGAGCTCTATCATTTTTGTGCTGCCAATGCTATTTGCCTTTTAAAGGAAAAAGCAATTCATTAGCCATGGTGCAATGGAAGAAATTCCAAAATTCAGAAGTCATACCCCTGAAGAACTTCTGTATATTTAAACAATTGCAATTTTATATTTTAACACTTTCCTTTATACAGTCGTTTCTAAAGTACCTCTGAAGTTCCAAGAAGATATCTGTACTAAAAGAAGTAAGAGTTTCAGTACAGAAGTCAAAATAGAAGGGGAAAGAATCAGTTTCTTTTTCTGACAATGCAGTAGAAGAGCATGTGACGAGAGAACATGAGGCTGTTGAGGAATACGGGACCTCTGAGGAAAAATTAAAGCTTTATCTGCAATAGATTGTGCTGGCCTTAAGCACTTGGGAGTATTCCGTGTTAAATGCTTGACCAAGCAAAGCGCCTACTTTTGGTACGGTTGCACTGATAAGTCTGTTTCTTTTATGACTGTCACCTGTGGGTCAGGTGGTCGTAGCACTGTTGGCGGTCAGGAGGGCTCTGTGTCACCCCAGAATGCAGCACAGGTTGCATGCGTGTTTGCTGCGTTATGTGATTTCTTTCTTGCAGCTGTTACTTGAGGGAAGGAATACTGTGAGGCTGCTTTCTTGTACGTGCCCTTCTGATAGCGTAAGAAACCGCTTTCCTAGCAATCAAAATGGCAGAAAGAGCTTCAGGAACGCACAGACGCTCACTGCCTTTGGTCTCAAAGCCTGTTCCGCCGGCTGCTGTTTGCATGCTGGACACCCTGCATTGCCCACCCTAGGCATGCTGGGCTGCAGCCGATTGTCTTGAGGGCTGTGGGTAACTCCTCCAGGGCCTGTTTCTAATCTTGCCCCTTCTATCGCACTCGATATCCATGTGAAGTGTCTCATCTGGGTGCTTTCCACCTGGCTGTTTCCTTCTGTAATGTTACAGTAGCCTTTTGTGGTCCTTCAGTGCCTCTGAAAACCGGTAAACTAGATGATAGTGCAGTGCAGAGGACATCGGCACCATGTCTAGCTCTCAGTATTGCTTTCAACCTCCCTGCTCTTTCAGTTGTATGAGCATAATAATTACACTGCATTGTGAGGCCTGCATAGTGTTGCTCTAGTCTGTAGGTGGCTGAACTCAGGTGATACTCTTCCATGGAAACTGTAGAATTGTGGAAGAATTGCTGACAAAATGTCCATTCAACCATTAACTGCTACTTTCCAAGAAGTCCAGTAGGTAGCAAAGGGTGTCTATTTTAAAAGGTTCTGGAGATGTGGCATAGATCAGTTGGCGTTGTATCTGTGTACCCGATGAAATGCAACAGTAACAGAATAATAAACCACTTCAAAGATGATGGCATAACTCTGCAAGGGAGATGTCTTTCAAGGACAAAAATCTCCTTAGCCTAGTCCATTCAAATGTGGGATTTGGTTTTGTTTTGGAGCTCTAGTGACTTTGTTAAAGAATAACCAGTTGATATTTTTTTAAATCCCTCCTTTATCAGCGCCTGAAGCCTTCGGTGCTGCAACAGTGTAGTTGCTGTAGAACAAGGAACTTGAAATGTGTATGAATAACAATATTACAAAATGTGGAAAGGATACCTCATTCTGCTAGTTAATGGCAACAGCAGTCTTTGAAAATAGAAGCAGGTGAACAGAAGATAGGTTCTTGATACAGGTTACAAATATAAAAGGCCAATTGAAGGGAGATTTATGACTACTCATCTGTGTCTGCTCTAAATAAATGGCCAGCTCAGCAGAAGGATTTCTGTTGCTGTGGATTGTTAAAGAATGTTGCTAATGGTGCATCATAAAGTCTAACAGGGCTTCTGGGAGAACTG
The DNA here is from genome assembly GCA_000699545.1 of Podiceps cristatus. Lineage (NCBI taxonomy): Eukaryota > Metazoa > Chordata > Aves > Podicipediformes > Podicipedidae > Podiceps > Podiceps cristatus. The sequence goes on along the minus strand of JMFS01101193.1, from coordinate 7,287 downwards.
GTAAAAAGCAGCAAACGTAGTGCTCTTGGATAAACCAGCGCAGGGACTTCACCGGGAATGCCATTAGCTGTGTATGCCAAAAAAGATACTGTCACTTTGTGTGCAGGCTGGTAAGGTGAAAAGGTTTTGGAAAATCCTAGCAGAAGGAATGGGACGCTGAGATAAATATCAGAGTTGAGAACTTGAGAAGTCTCTTGCTATTAAAGCCTAGGAGATCTGTTGTAGTCAATGGGTTTATCTGGACTTGCTTACGGTGGAATTTTGGCATCCTTCTCTGAAACACTTGTCACAGTCCCAGACTGAGTCAAATAGTCTCATCCTAGACAGTGACCGGGCGTGATTCAGCTGCGCTTAAAGAAGTAGCAGTCACGGTTATGGCCGTTTCCTGTTGTCTTGCTGCGTTGCCGTTACAAAGGTGTGCAGTTAGGAGAAATCCTCCATGCTTCCAATTTAGCTTTTAGCTTCTGCATGACTGAACATTGCCAGCGGAGGAAGAGACCCTAACTGTGAGAAAATTAGTTGTTTTGACTTGTGCTTGTATTTTCCTTTGTGGATTGTGCTGTGAAAAGTTGTATATTGCAAACAGTAAATTGTGTAGGCCGTAATCAAAATCATTACTTCTTTCTTCTGTGCTTTCATGAGGAGCAAGATAGATACCATTGTGTCAGTCAAGCAGTAAAGCCAATGTCTAACTGAGGTAAATCAGTACGATAACAGAACTGTTAATCATATGGGATAAGGAACTACGGTTTTCTGTCAGGCTTTAATTTTTCTAGTGAACAGAGCACTTCCAGGTATTTTTGAGGAAGCCAATTAAAAGCAGCTCTGTTTGGATGCATGTTGGATCTGTTCCTCATTAAGAAAACGTTTGTCTTCAGCTTTCTCATGCCTGTAAATTTTTCAAATGTCTGTTTTCTTTACATTTTTGTCTCTCTTTTTAAGAATGTAACACGTTCCTGGGAGACACAAAAGACACGAGTGGCACCTAAACTGTCAAAACAGCTGGCTTGGTGATATTCTGGAGTGGCAAGATGTTGCATCACTTGTTCATGATAACACTGAAACATTTCTTTTGGGATGTATTTTTTGCCCTTAATACAACATTGGTCTTACTTTTAACTGACAATAGTTCCTCTTTGGACTACCACTAAAGTTACGAAATTCAAGTACATGGAAACTTACGGAAGCACTGTTAGTGTTACTTACCGTTACCCAAGCAATCACTGTAAGGCTGCTTAGGCTATAACATCCTACAAGCAGAACTGGTTGTGATGAAGAAGCTCTCCTGATTTCAGCATATTCACTGATACTAGCTTGCCAGACTTCTTCCTGAGAAAGGTTGTCACTGTAGGACTACCTGTGTTGCTTGCCAGCTGGTTTTAAATGCTTCATATTCTGGAGTGTGCTCTTGGAGGTCGTTGTTTGGAATTTCTCTTACTTCCTCTGTGTTCTATAGGAATTGTGGTATTTGCTGAATTGGTGAGGTATAATTCAAACTGTAGGCTATTTCTGAATTTGGACACTTGAAATCAGTGCTAACGTGCAATTCTTAAGAACATAGCAAGACACAGTACAGTCCCAAAACTGCTTTGACATATTTTTTTTAAAAAAAAAAAAAAAAAACAAACACAAACCATTTAATGACAATGAGATGACTGTAAAAAAGTTTGTGTGAATATGCAGCTATAGTGAGACTTCCTTCACCCTTGAAAAAGAATAAACGTAAGATTTCACTACTTGCACATAAGACATACTTATGCATAGATTGAGGCTAGAGTTTACCATAGGATAACTGTCTTGCTCACCCCTTGGCTTCCTGAAGTAGTTTGGCGTGGTACCGATGACTCTGTATTCTCTGAAAGTACAGCTATTTGACAGTGTCCTATTGCAGTCGCAAGCAGATAAGCTCTTTTCTGTTGATGGAAGTCATAGGAAGTTCATCCTCTTTAGTAAGAGAAGGAGCATTTGCTTTAAGAAAACTGTTGAGAGAAGACAGATGCAAGTGTTTCACTTCCTATAGTGGAAGAAACTTTCATATTACAGTTGAAAGCATGAAATTAAAGCACTGCTGCAGCTGTGCTGGGGAATTACTGGCATTCATTGAATTCTCTTATTTTTTCTTTTTTCCCCTTGGTTGGAAAGGACCTTTAAGATCATCAAGTCCAACCATGCCAAACCGTGTCCCTAAGCACCTCATCTACCTGTCTTTTAAATACCTCCAGGGATGGTGACTCAACCACCTCCCTGGGCAGGCTGTTCCACTGCCTGACAACCCTTTCAGTAAAGAAGTGTTTCCTGACATTCAATCTAAACTTCCCCTGGTGTAACTTGAGGCCATTTCCTCTTGTTCTCTCACCTGTTACTTGAGAGAAGAGACCCACACCCACCTTGCTACAACCCCCTTTCAGGGAGTTGTAGAGAGCAATAAGGTCTCCCCTCGGCCTCCTTTTCTCTAGACTGACCATCCTCAGCTCCCTCAGCTGCTCCTCATAGGACTTGCTCTCCAGACCCTTCACCAGCTTCATTGCCCATCTCTGGACCCTCTCCAGCATCTCAATGTCTTTTTTATACTGCAGTGCCTAAAACTGAACCCAGTACTTGAGGTGCAGCCTCACCAGTGCCGAGTACAGTGGGACAATCCCTTCCCTACTCCTGCTGGTTATACTGTTCCTGATGCAGGCCGGGATGCAGTTGGCTGCTTTGGCCACCTGGGCACACTGCTGGCTCATGTTCAACCATCTGTCAACCAACACCCCCAGGTCCTTTTCTGCCGGGCAGCTTCCCAGCCACTCCACGTCAGTACTCCCCTCCCAATGAGATGTTCATTACAGCACTTAGCTCTCGTTTGATATAGACAGACCGTAATGATTTTCAAGTAATTCCCTACAGAAACATGTAAATTACCTGCTGATTTAATATGAAGATAGGCTCTTCTAAAACATCAGTTTGCTTTTTTAGAAAAAAAGTATTATAGCCGCCTTTCAGCTTTGGGGTTTTTCAATATTCTTTAGAAGCAGTAGTGTTATAAACCAGTTTATCCAGTGATGTGTTTCTGGAGTTTATTTCATCCTGATCTTAGTTTGGGGAAAGAACTAGAGTGGATCCTCACTAATGCCTCGAATTTTGCACCCCATGCTCTATTCTAAGGTAGTTTTTCAGGTGAAAGAAACATGCGATACACAGCTGGACTACTCAGGTTTAATTTCTGAAAAAAACAAAAAAGCCTCATTCCTTCCTCCCTCATCTGCTTTTCCTTTCATGCCCTTTTCCTCCATTTCTTGAAGGCTTGAAACCTTGTAAAAGGAAATGGCTGCTGGCTAAATCTGTGAACGATCACTCAGAACCCCTTTGATGGTGTATGAGGCACTGTTAATGTCTGCTTATATTGATTTTTTTGCTTCTTGCACAAGAATATTCATGATTCCACCAGCAGCCAGTATCTCATTTGGAGATTTCCCAGACAGGAAGACAAGAAGACCTTCCACTAGATGTACACAGCAAGCTTGAGCTGGGTTTCTCTATCCATGCCTTTAGTGTGACTGATCTGTATGTTCCAGATCAAGTCAGTTTCTCAAATAATTCCCTGAGTTACTGCATATCCTAATGTTTTCTTTGGCCCTGAGAATTTCTTAAGGTAATCTCCTAAATTTATAGCTAATACAGTCCATTCTTCAGTAATAATCCAATGGCCATGCTTTTTTTTTTTTTTTTTTTTTTTTTTTTTTCTTTCCTGATAAAGTAAGTGTTCAGAGGTTTGGTGTTCTCTTCATAATGGGTGTTGTTTTCTTCAGGGTAGGTGAGATTCAACCTGATGCATCTTTTTTGGGGAGTTGATTTCTTTACAATGAGAAAGTCAAAGACATGATGCTGGAGGATAGTCCTTTTCCTGTTGCTGTTTTGTCTCATGTTTCATATAAAGGCCAAAGATTTTTTTTCAAAAATAAGCTGTTGAGCCCTGAAGGGTTAGCCCAGAACTCTAGAGTTAAACATTTATTGGGAAATCAGCTTTTAATTGGAGCAGAAAGCCCTTGATCTTGTGCATACTGCATTATTCACAAGTGGCGTTCCCCAAGGCTCAGTATTGGGCCAGTTCTGTTTACCATCTTTATCAACGATCTGGATGAGGGGACCGAGTGCATCCTCAGTAAGTTTGCAGGACACACCAAGTTGGGCAGGAGTGTTGATGTGCTTGAGGGGAGGAAGGTGCTATCAAGGGATCTGGACAGGCTGAATCGATGGGCCGAGGCCAACTGTATGAGGTTCAACAAGGCTCAGAGCCATGTCCTTTACTTGGGTCACACCAACCCCCGGCAACGCTACAGGCCTGGGTAGGAACAGCTGGGAGGCTGCCCGGCGGAAAGGGATCTGCAGGTGTTGGTCATCAGCTGGCTGAAGATGAGCCAGCAGTGTGCCCAGGTGGCCAAGAAGGCAAATGGCATTCTGGCTTAGATCAGCAATAGCGTGGCCAGCAGGACTTGGGCAGTGATCATCCCCCCCCACCACCCCGTACTCTGCACTGGTGAGGCCACACCTTGAGTACTGTGTTCAGTTTTGAGCCCCTCCCTCCAAGATGGACAATGAGGTGGTGGAGCGCATCCAAAGATTGGCAACGAAGCTGGGGAAGGGTCTAGAGCACAAGTGCTGTGAGGAGCGGCTGAGGAGCTGGGGGTGTTCAGCCTGGAGAAAAGGAGGCCGAGGGGAGACCCTCTTGCGTCGCGCAGCTCCTGATCATCCCCCCCCACCACCCCGTACTCTGCACTGGTGAGGCCACACCTTGAGTACTGTGTTCAGTTTTGAGCCCCTCCCTCCAAGATGGACAATGAGGTGGTGGAGCGCATCCAAAGATTGGCAACGAAGCTGGGGAAGGGTCTAGAGCACAAGTGCTGTGAGGAGCGGCTGAGGAGCTGGGGGTGTTCAGCCTGGAGAAAAGGAGGCCGAGGGGAGACCTTCTTGCTCTCTGCAGCTCCCAGAAAGAAGGTTGCAGAGAGGTGGGTGTCAAACTCTTCTCCCAGGTAGCAGGCAAAAGGACAAGAGGAAATGGCCTCAAGTTGCACCGGGGGAAGTTCAGATTGGATATTAGGAAACATTTCTTTACTGAAAGCATTACTGGGCACTGGCACAGGCTGCCCAGGAAAGTGGTGGAGTCACCATCCCTGGAGGGATTTAGGAGACAGTTAGATGGGGCACTTAGGGATGTGGTTCAGTGATGGACTTGGTAGTGATCAGTTAATGGTTGGACTCAATGATCTTAAAGGTCTCTTCCAACCTGTGGTTGGCACTAGATGATGGTTAGCACTAGATGATCTTCAAGGTTCCTTCCAACCCTAAAGATGCTATGATTCTTTACAAAGTCCATTGCTTGCAAAGGTTTATTGACTTGTTCTGTTGTCAGGATGATCCATCTTTCTGAATAACAACAATAATATACAGAAGGACAAGTTGTTTTCCTGATACCTCTTTGTGTCTGGTTTTATTCCTCTTAAATCCATTAATGACCTCTACAATCAAATTAGGTACATGAATTTGCCTGGCTTCCAATTTGTTTGACTTGAAGCTCTCAGCAAGTAACTTGATTTGGTCAAGTGCCTTTTAAACTGGCCAATACCTGAAAGAAAGGTTTAAGTGGCCAATAGGACACCTTAGATGGCTAAGAACATTAAGTGCAGTTTTTATTTCTTGCCTGTTACAGGCTGGAAAGGCACGGTGACTGATGCTGACGGTGACACGTGACAGTGTGATGCATAAAGGAGTCTTGAATTCTGTACAGCTTTGTAGGTCTTTTAAACACAGATCCCTTAAGGCTACTTACGAAGCAGTATTTTGGGGAAAGAGGTGTGTTTTTCAGTTGCTTAATGACAGTAATATTAAAAGTGTCGTTACTGCATCAATATTCACTCTTAGTTGTGATTGAGAGAACAGGTCTTAGCTGGCAAGGTGGTAGGAATTGTTTATGCCCAGTAACTGAGCTCATTACCTCAGCAGTAGTATGCTCTGGAAATGAAATGGCATTATGAACTCTTAGGTACAGGCACATGTATTTTGATTTTGTGACTGTTAGTGACGTATTTGAGCACTTTTTTGCACTATATTTAGTAATGATCGCTGTCTGCTGTGTCTGTCTTCTCATCCTAGCAATGAGAAGCTTGTGTCATGAAATTTTAATAGCACATATGCATAAAGAAGAACTTACTCTAGAGCTGGAGACGTGTCCTAGAGGATGCGCTTGCTTTCGTAAGACATACTGAAACTGAACGAAAGGCACCATCTGTGCTTGCTCTAAAGCAGATGATAGCGATAACGGGTTCAAGAATTACAGTGGATGACCCTCCCTAACAAGGGTGTTCTTCTAGGAGACCTGGTCCTAATATTGATTGAACCGTCTGATAACTGCATCGAACCTGTGGTTGTATCCGGCTGGTTATTGGCTCTGTAGGCTAAAGCTTTCTAGAAGCTTTAGAGTGTTAAGCAGATACAGCCTGTTCTAGAGGAACATCCTGTTTTGAAGGAGAGTTCCCCAACCCCCGGCACGTGTGCACGCTCCTGGAGCCAGCCCCTCTCCTTGTGAGCCACTCGCTGACCAGCTCAGCTGACGGGTGGCAAGTGACGATGTGTGAGGGAGGGAATTCACGATTGCTGTGATCAGTACTTAGAAGACTGATAAATCAGGCTAGTTCTAATCTCTAAACCAAAACTTTGCTAGACCAAAGGCTGTGGTCACTGTGGCAACTGTCTGGGTGATGAGGTTGCCCTGGCAACCAGCCCCAGTGGTACTCCAGGTCACCACGGCAACCGGCCAGGTGATGGGGTTGCGCGGCAATCGGTCGGGTAATACCCTTTGTTCAAGGTCGCCATGGCAACTGGCCTGCCCAGGAGAGGGGGCAGCCAGCCAGGCAGCAGCAGCCATCTCATGCTCCTGATCCATGTCAGCCATCTCAGATGGTGACAGCAGACATCTTGGCATGGGGGGGTGGCAGCAGGGTGCCCCAGCACCCCCAAACCCCAAAACCACTGCATTTGGTACAATCCTCTTTGTACAGAAAACATGAAGGAAAGAAAAGGGAGGGAGCCAAGGCCCCCCCCAGGGTAGTAGCAGACACAGGGGGTATATGGGGGGATTGCCCCCACTGGGCATGGTTTTTTCCTTCTTTTTCACCAGCTTTGACTCTTTTCCTGCTGCCCAGTCAGGAACATGCAATGGTGACAGGGTGGCAGGAGAGTGGGGGAAGGCCCATAGTGCCCCACAAGGAAGACCCAGGTGTCTGGGGAATGGCCCCCTCTGGGGCTGCA
>JMFS01101191.1:0-25537 GCA_000699545.1 Podiceps cristatus | reverse complement strand
TATAAATGTTTGTCACTGAGTTTAGAAAATTAGATTCTGCTTTCTGAATGATGTTAGCAAGTTCCATGCATGCACCGTCCCTTCAGAGAATCAAAGGACACCTTAATTCCATAATGCATTTCATAGCTTCTTTTGAAATTATGTCATTTTCTAAATGAATTTTAGGTACTTCAAAGAAACACTGCCACAGGCTTAGAGTGCAAGTTCACCTTTTAAACTACCGGCACAACTCAGCTATCAGTGAATTTAATAAAGCTACCAACAATTTATTAAAGGTCGTACAAATATTGCCCTTTTTGGTGGAGAGTCAGCTTTTTCCATCGCCAGAATCATCTGGCACAAGCAAAGTAGTCAAACCAGATGTGCTGCCCAGCTCCCAGACAACAGCCTCGTCAGAACTCTTTTGCTCGCAGAAAGAAATCTTTAACAACATGGAATGAAATATTCCTTTCCAACCTTTCTGCTGAACTCTTGCAAGTTAACTCTTCCATCTCACATGTTTACTTGTCTTCCTGTCTGACCCATCTGTCAGTTTCTTTTCTGCAGACCATGGATCAGATGTACAAAAACATGTTCTGACATCTAAAATATGATTTAAGTCACTTGCAGATTTAGCTGCCTCCTAGAGGTCCCGTGTATGCTTCAAGCTGCCCGTAGCTCTGCTATGTGCAGACAGGACTGTCTCCCTCCTTACTCAGCTGAGCAGTTTTGCATCTATCTCGCACTGCCATGGGATGCGTAACCTCTGTAAGTCCCCTGAGATGTCGAGACCAAAGAGCTGAGGGCACAGCAGCAGGAGTAATTTCAAAACAATAAGTATTAGTCACTGCCACTCTCAAACTAAAAGACAGCTGGCTGTACTGCTGGGTGTATGTCCTTTGTTAGGGCATCAGCCTGCTGCAAAATGTTTCCTGAAGAGTGAGGCACTTGGATTTAATAATGTTCTTCAGACTCCTCCTATAGGATTGAATTCTCCACCTTTCTTGTATGAAAAAAAAAAAAAAAAAAGAGTGAAAGCTTTTTTTCCTCTTCTGTCAAACTGTGAAGCCATGACGTGCTACTAATTAATTTTATCTGTTAGGATTTTGTTCTTAAAATACTGATATTTCTCAGTAACTTTACTGTCATAAGTGCATGTTAAATATTCTTTCTTTGGAACATTTTTTTCAAACCGCACATGGGATTGGTGTGGCAAGTTGTAAGACTTCAATTTTGAAGTTTCAGCCACATGCAGATAGATATCTCTGTTCTCTATCACTGAGCACTGAATCTAATTTACACTTGGCTGAATACACCTTGTTGACAAATTTTCAATGGCTAGAACAGATAGAAACATAAACATGCTAACTAGCTCTTTCAATTGCTAACAGCAAACCCCAGAGCCACATTATAAGTTTCAGCCCTGTTTTTATCTAGTTAAATCCATTGTACTTTCTTTACACACTTTATATAAAGCAGAATTATAGAAATTACAGAATGATGAAAAATACTTTTAATATATTTAGGTGGAAAATGCACTGTATGCATGCATCTGCATATATAATATATTTTATATATTTAATGAACTATATCAAAAGTTTCAAATATTAAGATACATGAAGATTCTTGATGGTGGGATATGGAATTTTTGGGGGTAATACATAATAAAACATTCTACATGCTACTTAATAATACTTTTTGTGTAATATATAGCATGTAAGCCCTCACATATGACAAATGTAAATGAGACACCAAATCCAGTCAATTAAAATGTCTGCAGTAAGGAATGAATTACTTAGAATATTTAAATAGAATGTGAATAATAGAAATGTTTTAGAATGTTTTTAGAATGTTAGAAATAGAATGTTTTATTAAAAGAAATTCTTGCATGTAAACTAATCTTGATGGCAATTTTTGAATGACTGCTATAGATCAGCCAAAAGTGCTAAGAATCAATTTCATAAAAATCAAAATACCCTGATTTTTAACAAGATCCTATCTATATTTTTTCCAAGGATGTGTGTTGTAACATGCACATTTTAATGACCCTAGAGGGTCCTGCAGTTTATGTACTTTTAAGTCCTTGTGACTTTTGCTTTACTTTTGCAAAGATGAGGAAATTTAACGTTGCATAAGTAAAGTGTAAATAAATGCATGAATATATAACATTTAAACACCTACAGATATTTTCACTTCATCTTTGTAAAGTTTCCGAGTAGCAGAATCTGGTGAGAAAAAAAAAAAAAAAAAAAAAAAGTGTCTTGTCTTGTCAGCTATGGGATTCTGTCATTATAATCCCCAGCTCAAGAAAGGGTGATGTAATGCCCAAATGTTTAAACTTCTGGGCTCAAAACGCCAAAGAAAAAGAAATCACTATCCTAGGTCTGCCTACTGCAGTCAAGCAATTATTTTTTATTATTATTACTATTTGCACAGGAGAAAATAGAACAGTTAATAGATTTGCCAAAACAAGGATGCAGTGTACTCTGCCCTCGTTCTTAATCGTGCCAGAGACTGTTCAGGCCCTGATTCAGAGGTGGGCTCCAGCCGTGCCTCATTTAAAGCAAGTGGCCATTGAACTGACTTAAATCAAAATTATATGGATTTTTCTGAAATACTGGAAAATCAAAAGAAAACCCCACACTGAGATCTTGAAGGAGCTGTAACGTGAAAGAAGGGTTAAGTGGATTTCTCTCTACAGGATGATTTAGGATGCTTATATAATCTTTGGACCAGCTTTGCCCTGTCGTCAATGACTATCAGTGGGAGTTTCAAATGGATATTGATGTGTCTTCTCCAAAACAATTTAGGGGAATTTTATAATCCCAGAACAAAATTTTTCCCTATAGTGTCAAGAGTCAATGTGAAATGTGTGTGTGAGCTCATAGCAATCTGTAGTTGGCGGTCTGTATTTCAGTCTTCATTCACCAGTCACGAAGAAAGGGCTAGAAAAAAGAAAGACCAGAGAGGATGACGGTGCTAATTATTCCTGAATTCAGTGTATCTGAACATGACAAATGGCTAGTCAGGATTCAGCCATGCGTTTACTCTGCTAATGCATTCATATCTATCCAAGGAAGAAAAAAAAAAAAAAAAAAAAAAACTTTTAATTTTCCTTCATTACATGTCATCAGCTCAATTAACCATTATATTTGTAGTAAAATACTGGCAAATTACTGCTTTCTTATTTTGGCTTGCCTGAAGATTTATGGCTATTAGCATTAATTTGTTTGCATTATATGGCATTTCTTTCTCTCTTTAACAGCAGCATGCACTTTACTCTGAATGTTTTTTTCTGTGTTTGCTGCCATTTCAATATTGCTTACTAACATTTAATATATTTTGCTTTTTTGTTTTGCTGACAAAGTTGCATTGATGAAAGCTGATTTGCAAGGTAGATAGCCCTGTGTGTATTAAACAAGACTGAAACCCCCAATGCACAGTTGGATTTCTGCAATAAATGCTCTGTACATTTCACAACTAAAGTGTGTTATTTTGTTTCAGATTTTGCCTTTCACACCTCTAAAACAGTGGGCTACATGAACTCTCATTTTCCAGCATAGCTTGCATAAAGGCTTTCAGTCTTGAATATGTCTGTATAGTGATTGCTTTAGTGCTTTGATCATTCTTTTTCGAATTTCTTTATATTTCAGTAGTCTAGTTATGATTCTCTAGAAGTAGCGTAGCTTTGTTTTTCATGCGTATGTCACATTTTGGCATGCCAGTTCATTAGTATTCTGATTTTCTGCATTTCCCCTAAAAAAAAGGAACCTGCATGGGATCCCTGAAGCATGTGAATAAATACTTGCCAACATTCCTGCCAAAGAATCCCAAACTCCTCTTAATTTCAGATCTAAATCATTTAAAATAATTTGTGGGATTAAAAGCATTGTATAGTGTAGCTTCATTTTATTTTTGTTTTGGTTTTAATTTTATTTTCCAGTCATTACTATCATCTCCCAGAGCTTCGCTTTCCGTGGCATCTGGATTTGCTGTTTGAAATGTATTTACAGGAAAAAATAATACTGAAATTTGTAGAAAACATTTTAGCCAGTTAATGGTCTGACATGAGATTAAAAAATAACTTGCAACATAGTTAACATTCCCACTGTACCTGGAATAACTCTGCTTCAGTTTGTGCATTTTTACGTTTGACATATCAACCTTAAAACTAAAGCAAAAACACCCTTTTAATATTCGATGCTGCTACAAAATCGGCAAGTTTTGTGCATTTTACTTGGTACCTCTTCGCTCATTTGATTTGAGATGTTGGCAGCTAGTTAATGTGATCCAGTGAGAAATACCTTTCTTTAGAAGACAAAGTGCAAGTCCTTTTTTATATGTTTCCATCAGGCCCCAGCACGACGTGCCAAGAGGATTCATGCGCAAACCAGGGAGTGTGCTTACAGCAGTGGGACGGATTCAGTTGTGACTGTAGTATGACCTCCTTCAGTGGACCATTATGCAATGACCGTAAGTACACTAAAAAAATGCTGATCTGAACGCTCAAGAGCTTTAAGGCAATATTTGAAGCAAGTATCCGGAGCTTTATATTATTTTAATATTAGATATTTAAATGAACTGGCAAACCCTATGAAAATCCGTAAGACTTGTGGGAAGCCAACATATACAGTATACGTTTTGGACAATGTGCAGTACCAAACACTGGCAGAATTTGGTTTTATTACACTTGATTACATGTCTAATATACTGATGGTTACCTGTTTGAAATAATCCCATTCCTGCATTAATATTACAAATGAGTTTTTTTCCCTGATTGAAAAAACCTTTTACATTTTATTATCTTAAGCTATATTGTAATTTTGTAGCATAATATCATGAGGGCTATAATTACTGTGAAACAGTTGACAAGGCTCATTATCTCCCTTTGTAGATTTCTTTAGGTGACACACTAAGCATGCCAATAATAAAGGCATGCAGAGTATTTTAGTTCCTTAAAATTTCATCTGAATAAAACTACATAACATACACCAACCATCTGGTCTTTCAGGAAAAGCTTAAATGTGTCAAAAATAAGGGGCCTGATTCACCAATGTCATAATCTAGTTTTATTCCAGTCTAGCCTTATTGATCTAAATAGAATTATACAGAAGGGAAAGTGGAATATGCAAGAGCCATAATGATCCACAGTAACTGATTAAAGCGAGCTACTGAGTTTCCTTTTAACTCATCACATTTGAAATATCCAAATGTTGCCCATTTTTGTATTCATATGAAGAGGGAATTTCTTTAAAGCTAAGCATTTTTTTTTTTCTCTTTGTATATATTTATCTGAACGAACGACTAATGGTCGAAGGTGTTGGTATAACTGTCTAGTCAAGCATTTTGGATTTGTATGTCTCGTGCTGGTTCTCCAGTCTACAGCAAAGTGTACCTTCTTGGACAAACCCTAAAATAACAGAATAATCATAATCTGAAAAGCTTTTGGTTCAAATTGTATCTAGCACAAGGCTAGAAAATGAATTATATGCAAAAACTACCTTAATTATTCTCATGAAAGTTCCACTCTTGACCGTGTTTGAAAACTATGGAAAGGACTCATCTCAGTCTGTTTCTCTGCAGTTGCTGTCATGGTAGAAATGAAATGTGGTATCAAAAAACTTTCCATAATTTGAGCAAAGGTTTGCATTTACTTTATGTATGAGTTTACCCTTCCCAGCAACGTTTGCAATTAGTCATACTGCTAAACATATATTTTGTAAGATTTCCATCCCTTGTGTCCTACAGGAGAAAAAGATTCGTTTCTATTTTACTTTTTAGTTGTTATTTCAGTTCTTCTGTGATCTTTGATTTCTTCCAAAAGTAACTAGAAACTATGAATAAGAAGTTACATATTATACATGTAGCAAAGGAAAAACTGTTTATAAATTTGTCTTAGGAGTAACTGATGAATATTATAGGAATTATTTCTTCAAGTGACAACTATTGCATAAATTTGGCGAACTCGTGAACTTATGTAAGAAAGATATTTACTGATCTCTGAAGGCTCATTTGTATGGTAACGTTATGGACTACATTGAACACAATCAGATAATTCTCAATATACTATTTCTGATGATGGTAAAGGGGTATCTTTAGTACAAGTCTGCCAAAAATACTTACTTTTTTTCTCAGATAAATCTTTTTTTTTTAATGTTCTATCACAAACATGAAATAAAAATTTATCTTAGATATGGATGTTTTGTAATGGAATGCAGAGTGTGTTAAATATAATATGTTTGGTTTCTGCTTTATCTTGGCTCATCAGATAAGTTCAGATACCAAAAATCTGCAAAGGAAATCTAATGAGATTTTTCATAATGGTATATGTGAGGGAAAGTAGGAGAAATTATGTTATAATCTCAGTGTCATCCAGATGCTCCTAGACTTCTCTCTGCTGTGTTTGGGAAGAGCAGTGATGAAATGTTACTATAGTTTATAGTAACTTGCATAGGCTGCACACCACAGGCTAAACTGCAGCACTGAAGTAAGACAAATTCCCTTCACACAAGGAAAGATTATCTCAGCAACAGGTCTGGAATAGCACCTGCCTGTTGCTGAAAAACACATGCCCTTAAGAAGGATTTAGGCACATTCCTGAGTGTTGTGTGTGAGTATGTTTCCATTGTAGATTGCGCATGGAAAGGTGCTGGTTAACAGAAGCTGAAATTTAACCCAGCATTGCTACACAGACAGGCTCTTGGCTTACTTTACTTTTGGATGTATTGTTCTATCTAAAATTGAGTATTCAGGACATCAAAATCTCATAGGTAGATGTTTTTTGTTACCAAACTCAGAAATTGACCACTGAAAAAAAAGTGTCAGTGGTCGTAAGAGAAACAGTTGAAAGTACCTAGTTTATGGAGACTTGCATCCCTCCTGTATTGGATGTCTATGTTCCAGGTGTTGGCAGCGAGGGACTGCAGGGTGGCCTTGGTGAGGACAGTCTGGGGCTATGCCGTGCCAGACATGATCAGCTCCAACAGACCCACCACAGGGCACAGCTGAGTCCCTCAGCCAAGCTGGTGGCACCACTATGAAAATACACTTAGAAAGTACGCTATTCTTACCAAAATGCTGGGCAGATGAAGGAGGAAGGAACAAAAGGAGTGAGAAACAGCAGAGGGAACACCAAGGTCAGAGCAGGAGGAGTAGGGGAACAGCTGGGTGGGCGTTTGGCCCTCAGCCAGGGTTAACCCACTACACCTCTCCATTATTTTGTTCCACAGTTAACTCACCACACCTCCCCACTATTTTGTTCCACCAGTTTTCAGGGAATATATTCAAACAGAAATTTCACAGTGACAAAATGGCTGAGGTGAGAGGGGACCTGTGGAGATTGTCTAGTCCAACCCCTCTGCTCAGAGCACAGTCAGCTAGTACAGGTTGCCCAGGGCTGTGTCCACTTGGGCTTTGAATATCTCCAAGGATGGAGACTTCACAACCTCTCTGGGCAACCTGTGACAGTGCTCTGTCACCCTCAGAGTACAAACATTTTCCTTATATTTAAATGAGATTTGCTGTATTTCAGTTTGAGCCTATTGCCTCTTGTCCTCTTACTGGGCACCTCTGAGCGGAATCTGTCTTCTTTAATTTTACTTTTAACCATCAGGTATTTTAAAACATTGATAGGATCCCTATTGAGCCTTCTCTTCTCCAGGCTGAACATTCACTCCTCTCTCATTCTCTCTTCATATGAGAGATGCTTCAAGCCATTAATGGCCTTTGTGGCTCTTTGCTGGACTTCCAGTATGCTCATGTTACTCTTGCACTGGGGGAACCCAGCACTAGGAGATAGTGTTCCAGATGTGTCTCAGCAGTGCTAAGAAGAGAGGAAGGATCACATCTCTCAACCTTTCTGCGGTGTTTTTCCTAATGCAGCCAATGAGGCTGTTGGCCACCTTTGCTGCAAGAGCACATTGCTGACTTACATTCAATTTGGTGTCTACCAGGATGCCCAGATCCTTTTCTGCAAAGCTGCTTTCCAGCTGGTCAGGCCCCAGCCTGTCCTGGTGCATGGGGTTGTTCCTCCCCAGGTGTAGGATTCGTCATTTTCCTTTGTTTTACGATGTTCTTGTCAGCCCACTTCTCCAGCTTGTCAGCATTCCTCTGAACAGCAGCACATGCATCTGGTCTATCAACTACTCATCCTTGTCTTGTATCACCTGCAATTTGCATAAATGTGCACAAATTACCTTGCTGCATTTGACTTGATACCTTTAGTATGATTCCCATAGTAACCTCAGTGCACAAAGATTTGGCATCCATCATTCCTAGGCTTTACAATGTAAATGTTTCACATGTATCGTTCTTGCCTTTAATTTCCAAAACAGAGAGTTTGGAGGAAATAATGAAAGAAATAGATTCTTGAAAAACATTATAATACATTCTAGTAATTCAGTGTGTAAGAAGTTTCTTTAATCTTTCTTATAACAGCAAATTATTACTCCTGTGCTGTTCAGTGTATTATTCCAGGTGAAAATGTGCACAGCTTAAAATGAAGAGGTTTTTTTTAAAAAAAAGCTCTCTCAAAATAAGCACCATGTGAGGCAGGTTGTTTCTTCCCCAGTCCAAGAGTGTCCTCTGTGTGCCAGCTAGAGAGAAGTTGTTTAGGGAAAGTACTTCTCCAGAAAATGACCTGGGCCAGCCAAGGGTAAGGCTACAGTTTTACATCTGTAGTTGGGAACACCCACAGTTTAATCCACAGAAGTTTTTCTCAGTTGCAAATCTCGGTACTCCACTACAGTGAGTATGGAGTGGCTGTAGACTGTAAACCTCCATGGTGGCACAGGTGGGAATGTTCTGCGTGCTGCAGTTTCTTATTTACTGGGAGATAAACAAGGCGTGGGAAGTTTTGACCACAAGATGCTATACAAATTAGCATTTTATGTGATATGACACTTGGAGATTCAGGGCAACAGTGCTCTTTAGATGTGATAGACAGAAGTGTTACATTGATAAATGTAAAGCAGAACCAGAAGCAGTTGTTCCTACAAAATGGGATTACATAGAGACTGTACTAAAAGGATAGTTAATGGCTGTTCTTATAAATGGATGGCTGCATGCAGCTCCTCTGAGAAAATACATCATGAACATCATAACTATTTCTAACAGCAGGTTATGTGGTGAAAGCTATCCTTCCAGGGAATTCAGGTTTTTTTATAAGAGTAGGTTTGAAAATTACTCTGGCAAAACAAACCAAAACAAATCTATAAGAGATTATCTACTTTCTATAAGTTTACATCTGTTTTTACTCGGGCAGTCTTTAAGTACAGCCATATTAGTGAATGTAATGGCATGTTTGTGGAAACAAATACTGCTATTATGGCATAGAAAATAGCAGACATAATAACATTGTCACATTACATTAGTATAGAAATGTTCCATGCCAAATTACAGGGCAGCTTCAATGCTGTCTGTTACCATAAGGGAATAATGTATTGGCGTTGTACTTGTGATGGTACAGCTAACACTGTGTCAACACTTCTATTAAAATCCATTTCTGAAGGCTTAGAACTTCACCACGCAATCTCTTCTGACTAGGAATTGACATTCTTAACCACTGTAACAAAACTTTTTTTAAAAGTTCTCCTGTTTTATTTTGAGTCTTTACCAAGAAAAATCAAAAGCCCTCATTTAAAAGGAGAACTGTGTCAATATTACAAAATGTATTCACGTAAAACATGTTTGGTTTTCTTGATATTTGATTACATTCCAGAGATACTGCCTTTCAGCTAAGACTTCATCTGTAGTGATGGGTAGGTTTTATTTTAAATGTGTTTGGATGTTAATATAGTAATTGTTGTGTATTGGGACAATTTAATTGCAGATTGGACAAGGAGTTCAAGGAAGGCCTGCTAGGAATATATGGATGCCTGCTAAGGTGGGCCAAAAGCATCTTTGCCACAAGCTAGCCAATGTGGTGAGGAGAGAGCCAGGACTAGGAATGGTGAGGAATGGAGACGACAACTTATGAGAAAGTGAGGAAATAGTGGACAGAGTTTGATGGGAAGGTGTGGAGCTCTGCCCAGGGACAAGTGATGAGGCAGCTGAGAGCTTATGGGTTAGAGAGTAGACGTCATATGATGTGATGAGTATCTGCTACAAACTGCCTGATAAGGAGGAAGAAATAGATGAGGCCTTCTTCAGACAAGTTGAAGAAGCCTCATGTTTGCAGACCTAGTCCTCACATGGTACTTGAATTACCCCAGCATCTGCCAGAGCGGCAACAGAGCAGGGCACAAGCAATCTAGAAGATGTCTGGAGTGCATTTACTTGCTGACACAGGTGATCCAGGAGCCAAGGAAGGGAGGCGCACTACTAGACCTCATATGTGCAAACAAGGAAGAATGTATCAGGGTGGTGATGGTCATGAAGGTCCTCCTACCTCTTGAGAGGTAGGAGAAAGACAAAAACCTGGAACAAAATCCTGGACTTCAAGAGAGCAGACCTCGGCATGTTCAGGGACCTACTTGAAAGAATCCCATAGGGTCCAGGAGAACTGGTAGATTTTCAAGGATCACTTCCTTGAAGCTGAGGAACCCTCATACACAACCTCATACACAGAAAATCAAACAAAAGTGGCAAAAGGCAGGAGGAGCTTCTGACAAAGCACAAACATTGAAAGGGAATGTGCAAGAGGTGGAAGCAGGGTCAGGTGGCCCAGGAAGAATACAGAGATGCTGTCCATGCATACAGGGATGGAGTTAGGAAATCCAAGGCCCACTTGGAGTTTAATCTGGTAAGGGATGCGGAGGGACAATGGGAAGGGCTCCTACCACAGTGAAAGAGCAGGAAAATTTGAGCCTGACACTGAATGGGGTGAGAAGACCTCATGGCAGGAGACATGGAAGAGACCAAGGAACTCATCCTTCTTTCCCTTGGTCTTTACTGGCAAGATCAGCCTTTAGCACTTGCAGCAATCCCAGATCCCTGAGACCAGTGGGAAAGTCTGGAGAAGGACTTACCTCAGCGGAGAAAGATCAGGTTAGAGAATATTTAAACAAAGTGGGCATATACAAGTTCCTGAGACCTGATGGAAGGCAGCCATGAGTGTCACAAGTCATTGCAACACTGCTCTTGATTATCTCTGAAAGGGGCAGTTCCTGACAACTAGAAAAAAGTAAATCTTTTTCCTGTATTCAAGAAGGAGGAACCAGTAAACTACAGGCTGGTCAACTTCACCTTGATCATTGGAAAGGTGATGGAGAAAATCTGCCTGGAAGCCATTTCAAACATACTGGGGACAATTAGGGACATAGTAGGTTATTAGGGGTAGCCAGTATGGACTTGTGAAGGGGAAATCATATATTATTAAATGACAGCAGATTCAGTACTTAGGTATTTGTCATTTTTTGCTAAGCTGACAATCTGTGCTGTGATTTGCAACCATGCTGAGCACACGAAATTTGGACTGAAACAGGTATGTTTCCAGAAAATCAAATCCTAATTATTTCAGAGTGAACATACCGAACAGTGGATACTTTTGGCTGTTACTGAGGGTAGTAGAAACTAGGCATTGTAAAAATACATGAGTTAAAGTTTATGAGAGACTTGGATATTAAGAGTATTTGACATTATAAAAATTCCAAGAGGAACCGAGTGATTGTCTCTTCAGTGTAGTGTTTGGAGAGGACATTAAGTAATATCGAGGTTATACTTTGAACCACAAAACCCCTAAATATTGAGCCAGCGTTCAACTTCTGCAATAAGTGAGCAGTTTTATAAACACCAGCATTCTTCACTGAAGAACTCCGATCAAAACAGGCACATTCTCACACTGAATGAGACAAGAGTCTCATACTTTGTGAACATGTAATTAGCAATTATGTAATAATTCATACAAAAGGAAGGGTAATTTAATATTGCACACAGAATTGTAAACCTGGCTTTCCTCAGTGTTTTTTGTTTAATGTCATGTATGTGTGTATATATTTAAAAAAGGATCACACACAATACTATATAAAAACACAGGAGTATTTATTATTGCCTCTTATCCACGCCACTGACTTTTTACAGTCTTCTGAACTATCATATGATGCTGACAATGGATAGTCATTCTCCTCTCACAATGTCTTCCTTCTGGAATGCAAGTCAGAGGGCGATATTCACGTAATCTCTGCATTATCAGTCCAGTATTACACAAATTATCAATTTCAACAATTTTATGGCCCATATTTCTTTCACATTTATTAATTAACTGTTATGGATACTGCATCTTTTGGATCTTTTGACATCTGGAGTGTACAATCAGTCTTAATGTTACTTCTGCAAGAAGGATGTACACAAAATAAAGAAGCTTAATTAAACCAATGACCGAAAGCTAAACTAACCATAAGAGCCACTCAGTAGTACTTTCCAAAATCATATTACGTATTCCTGGCTAAGACTTTGCAGTTGCTAGCTACCAATAAGCATATAACCTGCTATTAAGAAAAGGGATAGAAAATTCCTCAGAGTACTTTAAAACACATTTGATTTCCATCTCCAGTAGCTGAGAATTAAAAAAAATCTGTCCCTGATAACATACTAGTCTAAATACTTCATATGATTATTTTGCCACAGAGACTCACAGTACACGGGAGAAATAAAGATAGCTGCACACATAATTACAATGCAGAGCAAGCTGCTGGAATGAACTAATTGAAGAAATCTCAATTTGTTCAGCTTATCTTATCCACTATCTCTCTATAATGAATATCTAGGATTTCTGGTGACAAATATCAGTGGCCTAATTTGTATAAACTTCAAAAGAAGTAGGACTTCACACATGCCATTTTGAAAATGCAGAAATGTTGCGGTGTTTAGGAGAACTAGGAAAACTGTAAAAAGAGCAAGGAAAGCAAGAAGCATTGCCTGTGAGCCATGGCTGTGGACCAAGGTTACTTTTTTTTTTTGCACGTTATTTCAGCCACAACTATGGAGCATGATGCACAGATTACAACATTTTTTCTAGGTTTTAGTGGCCCAGCTCTATTAGGTTTTTGTCTCCTCTCTTCCATGCGGATTTTGTAGTATGTAAATTTGGGCCTTTCATTAAGGTATATCAGTCCATTAGTTATGTAAGTTAACAGCAATATTTTTGTTGATGGTCTGAAAACAAGTCTTACAATTTTTTCCTTGTTTACATACAAATTCTGTAGTAGTCAGATGAGCTATCCATGCCTAAAATAGTTAAGTAATTTCCATTTTTTTAACTACATTACAAACTATCCCTTTGAAAAATGAAAAGTATAGAAAATTGTTTGGCAGTGATTGTAGAAGCTCTTACATGTGAGAATATATCTAACAAGCAGTAATAAGTGAAGTTTTAAGTGGGATACTTGGTACCTAAAAAGCCAAAAAGTAACTTTCAAGGTAGCCAGAATACATAGCTATAGTTGTGCTTGTAGCTCGGATAGAAACAATTCTGCAACATTTCTGGCCTACTTGGAGGTATTTTCTATTTCGCAGTATTAAAAATGGAACATAGTGTCAGAATATTGCAAGCTTCTCTCTGCCTCTGGAGGAATCAAGGGAGTAATTAAATTGGATTTTGGTATGTCAATAATATCTTTCTCTTATTAATGGCATAATAATTTTGTAAATCAAATCCTAGAAGTGTTTCCAGTGTCATAAAGGTGAAAATGATTAAGGGTTAATTAAATATATTCTCATGGAACTAAAATTGTTCTGTTGGGTGTCGTTAGATTCCTTTCTCTAGAACTTTCAATTATTACAATTTAATGGCAGACTATGTGCAATTCAGACCTGAAATTTGTGTAGCCAAAAGCTATTCACACTAATAAGCATACTGGACGAGTGTCGTCACTGTTCTTTCTCACAGATTTCTCTGAACATTCCAACAATATCATATATTAAAATCAATTTTAGGTAACTAATCATTTTCTGAACAAGATTAATCACTATACATAGCAAAACTGAAGCAGAAGTTTTAGCTCTGAAATGGTGTCGGTCATTCCTCTCCAACAAACCCAAAAAAAGAGCAATGAGTAAGTGCTAGTTTTTTAATAGATGACAGCTGCAAGGGTCAGAAATGGTGAGAAAGAAGAAGAAAAAGTTTTCCCAAGCAGTCTAACCCATAGCATGAGAATAGCTTAAAGTGTATATGGCAAGTTTGGTAATATATATCTATTTTATGTGTAAGATATTTAAGTACAATTGGACAATGATACACAACGGTGCTTCAGAAAGATAAAATTATTCAGTCTTTTTGAAGTCTGTACAACTGGACTCGGGTTACTAAGGCAACCTGATCTTACTCAGCACGCATTCTGGCTTGACAGGTAGGTAGGTTAGATTCAAAGTAACTACCTACATATGCAGAACTCCTATATTCATTGCAAAACAAGATTTTGTTGGTAGCTTGACACTATCTTCAGAGACTTCTGTGCGTTCATTTTTGCCAGCTGCTGCAGAAAGCTGAGGCAAAGAAAACCTTCCTGTTAAAAGCAGAGTAACCAAAATGACCTGAATTTTATATGGGTACATCAAGGTGTTCTGTAGTCCAAATTAAAGATCAGTGTAATTCCTCAGGAAGCTGAAAATGGAAGCATGTGCTGGAGTAATGGCAAAGCACGGAGAAGGATGCGTTGTACAGACATTTTATCAGCTTTCGTGATTTTGTTCCCATGCTACGGGATGGATATTGTACCTGGTTTTGGCCACTTTTGGTCTGCCAGCTCCACCTGACCAGCAGCTGATCTGAATTAAATTTCTATATTTTTCTCAGCACATACATCCATAAGCACACGCATTCTCTCGATGTCACACATGATGTTTAAGATCCTCCAGTATGTCATTTTGTCTTAGGCTTCCAAATCTTTTATACTAATGTTGTGTTTGGAGGTCTTCATAGCTATTTTCTGCTTAGGTATTTTAAGAAATTATGAAAGAAGGTAACAGAGTCAGTAATAACAGTATGAAAAAATACTGGTGGAAGCAGTACTCCTAGGGCTGAAGGAATTTTACAAGGTTTTAGTGTCTGTTTGCTTAAAGAAGGTGACTGCAAAATAAAATCCCAGCCCAGGGAAAAGTACTCCGTCTTAAAAGCAGACAATGCCCAGCTTGAGTCCTGAAAAGTTGGAACTGAAGAAAAGAGGATGAAGAACAGCTAATGCTCATGAAGCTGTTTGGTGCCCACAAAGCCAATTTTAAAGGCTGTGTTAAGGATGCTTGTCAGCTTGGTGGTAGTTCTGGAGGAATGTTCATGCTACTAAGCTTTATGTATCACTCTTTGTAATGAAGCCATGCTTTGAATTGAAAACGGATATATGAAGAAGCACATCATTTTACTATGAACATCCGCACGCTAAAAAATACTTAAAATGTATGATATATGGTATTCAGTGTCAAAGTGCATTAATATTTACAGATAGCATTTGCGTATCATCTTAAGCTCTGAGTCTGCTTTACCATATAAGGAAATCCTCCCTATAGTGTGTGTGTTGTTTTAAAATTCACGCCCCTTTAAACAGTGTACATATTAAGAAAACGTCTAATCAGATCAATGGGCTGATATTTGCATTATATTAAATAATTCACAGAGAGGTTATAGTGCTTTGAGTTTGGGAACTTAAAGCTGCTCAGAAGTATCATCTGTGGAGGACCACTGCATCCTATCCAGAGATCCTAAAAATAGAAGCTGATGGCACTCAGTCCCTCTAAAATTCGGGTTTTTGATCACTTATACAAGCGTTGCTGTGTGCCTGGGAACAGAGGTGTACATACACGTCTTGAAATAAGGCCGGGAAAGATGCTTACTACCAGCAAACTGAAATTCAGTTACAGTTCAAGTCTCAAATCACCAGTTGAATGGCTAACTTAAATATGTTGGAATCCAAAGTCACCACATATGGTCATAACATTTTCCCTCTCCCTCAACTATTAAACCCAGTTCTTGATGTTAAACACAGAGTTTTAAGAATTGCTTGAAATTCTTTCTACTCACCAAAACATGTTAGCCTGGGCTCAAGTTGATTACAGTAATGAATCTTCTGGTCCAGTAGTAATTGTAGGTTGGCTTTCCTGTCTGGTCAAAAATTCATCAGAAAGTTAATTTTAACCACTGATTCTGTAAGTGACAGATGGTCATATCTTTGCTCATGATAATTTGTTTGCTTTAAATACTCATTATTTGGTGCTTACCGAAAATAGCCTTTTCTTGTAACTTCATGATCTGTAATCGTAGTGGCTGTCACATATTTGAACTACTTTTATAGCCAACTTTTATCTCTAGTTCTGACTTTGGGCCAGAACTCTCCTGCAGAGAATCAGAAGCACCACAACCCTTCATCATGTCAGAAGGAGCCAAAGGACCTCCTTAATCTTTCACCATTACTGGTATTGCAGGAGAATACTTGTAATTAAATTCCCCCTGTGCTGTTTGTTCTTCAGGCAGTTGTATGCTGTACTGCACATACACGACAGTTTCCCAGTATTGCTGGGAAACGTCAGAACCCCTGCACAAGTATACTTATGTTTTACATGAGCAGTAAATTGCACACATTCTAAAAAAAAAGGTCAGATTTACTGTGCATGTACAAAGCCATCTGTATAGCTCTTTCACAAAGGACTCAAGATGGCTCAGAAGTATCGGGCTTGGTACGCATAAAGACCTGATATGTGTAGGGGCAGGGGGCGAGTTTGAGATTGCTAAGGATCCAGCAGTTCAGCCGAGGTGCTGGATATCTTGAAAACCTTGAACAAATATGAAAAAATCCTCTAATTTTAGCCAGAAACCCAAAGTCAAAGAAGAGGACGTTCAAGGGGCTACTTGGATATCTATTTGGTAATCTTCTCCCACCGTCTTGCTCTCTTTGGCCAAGTTCTGCATTAGCCTTGAGCTCCAATCTTTCCTGTTTTATTCCATCTTTTCTTTTTTTCTTTTTTGTCTGCTAAAAGGATGGGGATACATTTTAATAGGCTTCCTTCTGTAATCCCTGAGGGGAAGTCTTTATAGCAGGGAAATATTCAAAATGATAGTATCTCTGTAATTGAAAGCACTAGCAGGAATAAATGAAAAATGTTTCCAAATTTGCTGGACCAGTAGTGGCATGTCAGATCAAGTTCGGATACTTTCAGAACCGAGTAGATTTAATTTCTTTACAACTGAGGCCTAAAAATTTTTGAAAATCATAATTTTGGGAAGATTTTACTGAGCAACCATAATCCTATTTTCCCCTGAAATTCTACCCCGAAGCTTTTATCTTTCTAGCCTCTACTTGCTACCAACATGTATTACTAGTGATATTTAATTTGAACTGCTTAATGCAGCTTTACTGGGATGACAGCCAACTTCAAAGAAAGCTTCTGTAACCCCAACAAATGCACAGGGCCGAGAGATGATATTTTCACTGAAGATTAACCTTTTCCTGTGGATGATACTGTATGCCAGACAACAAGGAAAAGCTTATGGATACTGATTCATAAACCTATAACAGAAATGTGGTATATTGTAGTTTCAGATGTCTAGAAAAGGTATTTCTTGTAATTTGACTATTTCTGCATTGTGAGGGTATTTTTGACCCAGCTGACCACAAGATAAATAAGTCATCTAAGGAATTGCTCCAACTTGTTTCTCAGCCTCATTGTCTAGGAAAAATGAAGTCCAGATTAAGGTTGTGTAATAGTTACAATGTTGTAAAAAATTTAGTTAATTGCTTTAGGAAACATCCATTTTGAAAGTCATAACTGAAAGGTCTTCTCTTTTTAGAGCAGGAACATCGTCCTAGATGGCAACATAAAATTACCATAACACTCTGTTAATGTAACCCTGCATCGAAACTCTCCAAAAAATAGGAACTCTGTTGCTTCTTTTTTTTAATTTCTTTAAACTGCTGATCCCATGTACCTTCTGAAATGGGGATGGCAGTGGAAGTGGGGACGACACAGATATTTTTAACTCATTTCATGTAATTTAGCATCACCAGTGCGACTGTGATGGCCATGGAGGATCAGCTGGGAGCAAATTTCCAACTCTCAAACTTCTTAGGCCAACTGTACCTCTTAAGCGAAGAGCTTGTGGAGCTACAGCTTTAGTTTGACATGCCAGAAATTATTACTGTTGTGAGGGGATGCTGGGAACAGATAGTAATCTTGCTCAGTTTGTGTGTAGTAAGATACTGATGTGTAAATATTGGTGGAGTTGTATGTTAAATAGTTTTAAAAACTGGAAAGCATAAGAAAGGAGGAGTAAGAGATAATGTGGAAGGCTGTAGGGAGTAATAACCTTGCATATCTGTGTTGGCAGTTGTACAGCCTTGGGTCATAAATTCTGGGCAAGAAACTCCATATGATATCTGTACACAATCTTGTTCACTTTTAAGTTTATTTAAACTGAAATATGGACTATTAAGAAGCATCCGTACACAAGCAGATACTAATTTCCCCATGTAAATATTCTGAAATTTAATTGGGAGTAAAAATGTGAATGGGTACAGAATTATAAGAGTGGTCTCCTATGAAGACAAAAATTTCTAGATTAATATACTCTCAAAGATAAAGTATTCCTTCATGTCACTGTTAAGTGATTCTGAAGAAATCCTTTTTTCATCACTCTTAGAATATAATTGCATTAAAAAAAAAAAAAAAGGGGGATCAGAAATTTAATTATGGACCAATAACAGCATTTTGGAAAATTTTTCTCTGTCGTCTTTTATATATATACCCCAGTAATCCCCTTTTCACATTAAGACGTCTTCTAAAATTCTCAGCTCAGCTGCTGTTTTCCTGACAGTGTGAACAATTTGTCTATTTTTTTTCCCTGCTTCAAGATGAAAGAGCTGTAAATCCAAAGATGAGGTTTAATATGAGTTTGCACATTGCAGATGTTCTGTTTTCTAAGCAGTTCTGTGAAAATGCAGACATTTCATTGGATGGACTTGTTTGACTGGGAAGAGCCTTCATCTTTGTGGGCAAGTAAAAATGATAAAAAGAGTACAGCAGATATACACAGCTCAGAGGTCCCTGAAGACCTTTAGGATTTAACCTTCATTTGCTTTTTAATCTTAGAATTCTTTATTATTATGTGGAAGCATGTGGTTTAGTTCTTCAAGTTGGCAGGTGGTAGCAATCCCATAATTATGATCTTGGTTGTATGCTGCCAATGCACAAAGGGGAACCATGGTAATCCACTCTAGTGTATTTTCAGTAGTCATTGCATATTGCTCGTGCTTTTTCATATAAAATCCAATGTAAATCTCACTGTGGTAATAAAATTACTGAAGTCATAAAAAAAAAAATATTTTTAACTTTTGCAGAAAGTACATAAAATTATTAACTGTCATATACCACTCTGCCATAGATAGCAATAAATATCTTCAATAATCACAAAGAACACGCATTCCTGTCCAGGCTGCCTCTATTTTGCCAAAGCTCAACTATTTAATATATAAATTATTTAACCTACACTTGTCCTTAAAATACGACCATTTATGTTCGGTTTAAATCAGCTTTTATAAGGACAACATTTGCAATGATATTTGTTTCTATTGCCATCTGTGCTGTAAAACTTCTATTTATTAGTATTTTTATTCCATTTAGAAATAATGTGATTTATCTCTTCCTTCAGCTTAGTAAACGTTTAGGTAGTAATTATCCATAGTTATTTATGACTGGACTTGAGGCTGTTTTCAAGCACTTTTAAGACCTTTATTTTTTTTCCTCTTGGAGTAGCATAAAAGGGCCTTAAGTCAAAATCCAGTATATCTACAGAGAGCCAGAGTAATTACCTTAAGAAGATAGAATGCAATAGTGCTGTCAGAACAGGAAATCTCCCCTCTGCCCCCAGCCCCCAGGACAGCAAACAAATGAACTGGAGTGTGGACCCAAAAAAAGGAGATCAAAAGTTTTCTCCTGGTTCTGAGGATACTGACCTGGATAATCACTGGGATTCTCCGATACACTCCAGTGGCAATGCGTCCCCCCGTCGCCGCCCCGGTGGCTGTGCTGCCAGCATAGGCAGGAGCAGTTTGGGATTCGTTCCTATCCAATATAAGTGGAACACAAATAACTTAACTGTTCATGGAAGCTATTGCAGTATTGTATACAGAAAGTGATTTATGCTATCCAGACCACTGTGTTATCCAGCATATTGAAAAGTGTAACTTTTCAAGGAAAATCTGTCAAACATGTAGAGGGTATGTCAGGATTAACATAACAATGAACAATTTTTTCCACTCCAAACTAGAGGCAATATCTCATAACTCTTTGTGAAAAACACCGAGTATATTATGACATTTGGGATCTGACTTCATGGATGATAGATACATTAGAAAAAGGTGATAAGAACAAAATAATTACTCATCTTCAATGCCTATTTTTACGTGCACTTTTTCCTGAAAGGTTCTATAGCATCTGAAATGTTTCTGTAGCATGCTGCCCATTCATATTAATGTTTGAGACAGATATTAATGAATTTATTCATGAGAACATATGTGTCAATTCTGCAGACAGTGAAATAAGCATGCAATGATGTTGTGGCTATCATAAGTATCACCTCTGAAAGTGGTTTCCTTTCCGCACTGATATACGCCCTGTGTTTATGCCGTGGATAGTCAATTGTAAAGATCAGACTGGAAGCAATTTCTTTGATGTTTTTAAAAGTAGGAAATAATTTTTTACTATCTGAATGTCAGTTTGCTGTAAATAAATTAAAATGTTACAGAACGGAGACTGGCAATTATTGCCAATCGTAACTTCAGTGGCACGCTTTGGTATTAGTATTCCTGGCAGTGCTTTTTTCCTGTCTTTGCAACATGTAGCTGTTGTTTCATTCTATCTGTTTAAGTTGGGAGAGATAAATATGGTGATCAATCAGATGTAGTAAAACTTCCTCCTGGTATTACATTTTCTTCATTTTTATCTTTTTAAAAATATTTCTTAAACTGCTTTTCCTTTTGGCATATTTCAGTCATTTTGTTTATGGGCAGAATTCTGCTGTGATTGAATTCATTGATAAAGCTGCCTTAAATTCATTGGGAACAAGATGGATTTCTAAAAAGGAAGCTATCTTTGTAGGCAGCCGTAAATACTAACTCTGCCTAATGAAACCAAGGCCTTCATTGCTCTGATGTGCTTAGTTTCCAGGGTTGAAGGTGCAGAGCCTGTACCTGCTGCATAGCTTTATAAACCATGATATGGCACAGGGCCATTATTAAATTTACTGTATGCTTCTGCGGTTCCTGGCAGTGCAGTCTCGTCTACTGAGAAGCCATCGTAATAAGCTCCTCAGGCAAAACATCCATTAAAGTTTTTTTCTCTAAAGAAAAAAAATCTTCTGCTAATTTGCTGCAATTTATGTTTGCTTTGTGATTCTGCAGCCGAGCCTGTCAATGAAACTGCTAATCGTTAGGAAGTTAGTGCCTGTATGTATTAAGACATAGAATCAGGGAATCATTTGGATTGGAAAACACCTTTAAGATGATGAGTCCAACCGTTATCCTATCACTGCCAAGTCCACCACTAAACCTAAGCACCATATCTACATTCTTTTAAATACCTCTTTTAAAATAGCTCTTTTAAATACCTCCAGGGATGGTGACTCCACCAGTTCCCTGGGCAGCTGTTCCAGTGCCTGACAGCAATTTCAGTGAAGAAATGTTTCCTCATATCCCATCTAAACCTCCCCTGGAGCAACTTGAGGCCATTTCCTCTTGTCCTCTGGCCTGTTACTTGGGAGAGGAGACCCTCACCCACCTCGCTACAACCTCCCTTCAGGCAGCTGCAGAGAGCGATGAGGTCTCCCCTCAGCCTCCTGTTCTCCAGGCTGAACACCCCCAGCTCCCTCAGCCGCCCTCACAGCACTTGTGCCCCAGACCCTTCCCCAGCTCCGCTGCCCGTCTCTGGACACGCTCCAGCCCCTCAGTGTCTGTCTTGCAGGGAGGGGCCCGAAACTGAACATGGTACTCGGGGTGCGGCCTCACCAGTGCCGAGTGCAGGGGATGATCCCTTCCCTACTCCTGCTGGCCACGCTATTCCTGATACAAGCCAGGACGCTGTTGGCCTTCCTGGCCACCCGGACACACTGCTGGCTCATACTCAGCTGGCTGTCGACCAACACCCCCAGGTCCTTTCCCGATGGGCATCTTCCCCAAGCCTGTAGCGTTGCCGGGGGTTGGTGTGACCCAAGTGCAGGACCCGGCACTTGGCCTTGTTGCACATGTTGCAATTGGCCTCAGCTCATGGATCAGGTCCCTCTGTAACACCTTCCTGCCCTCAAGCAGATCAACACTCCTGCCCGACTTGGTGTCACCTGCAAACTTGCTAAAGGTGCACTCGACTGCCACTGCATATCTAAAACAATATTCCAAAAGGGTTTAGTTTTGTTTTTTCGGCATGGTTAGAATCTTACAGCATGTGATTTTTCACTCTTTTCTCTCCTTAAAAATCCCTGAGTATTTTGTTTGATGAAATAACTGTTCTTACAGTCTACTTTTTTCTTTTATATAGTGTAGTTTAATGATAGAAAATGGATGTCTCACAGATAAAATTACATACTACATACTATTGTGTCCTGTCTCAACTATTTAAGCCCTGTAATCTTTTAAAAATTGATCATTAGTCGCTTATCTTCCATAACGTTAGCATTGGCTAAAAATTTGGAAAACAGTTAAATTAAAAGAAAAAAAGAAGAATAGGAGGCAGTAGGTAGCACTTTGTGGGAAGACCATTAGAAATGAATAGGGACCGGGTAGGAGAAGCATATCTTATAAAAGGTTTCAAGACCCCAGAAATCCAAGATGGAAAAAGAACTATTTTACCATTTAAAAATATTGGGTTGATTTTTTTCCCCTTTTGGAGAGATACAGAAGTCTGTGGGCCCTCTGTGAACCTTATCATCTCATGCAAAAAGCTGCAGCTGCATTCAGACTTTGAATAGGCAATTTCACAACTTCCATTGCATTGTATTCTGTCACACTTGAAATCTGTGGCTGCGTTGCTCATCTGAGAAGCTTAATGCTACAAAGTTAATACAAAACTATTTTAATCGCCCTTTTGGAGAGGGTGAGCATCTCAAGAGGCTGGTCCATTCTATTGATATTTTAGTATTAGTTTGAAAATAGATAAATTCCCACATCAGACAACCATGCAAACGCAGGGATGAGATTATGTTTGTCACATGCAGTGACGTGTGTTCAGACAGCCATAATTTTCAGGTGACTTGATTGGTCAAATTCATATCAATAGCTAGGATTGGTCTGGTGTTTGTGACTGCAAGAAAGTGCATTATCATGTGCAAAGAACAGTAACAGTTTGTGTAATTAATATCTTGCTCTTTTCCTCAATGTTTCTAACCCCTAGAAAGATGCTGAGAATAACTTGTGCTACCTGAGGCCAGGAAATCTTACCTTTTAAGCAGTTCTTTTAGCTAGCTAAGCCATTTCAGACTCTTTCACATCATGCTCTATTTTACGTTATTCTGCTCTGAATTTTTTCTCATTTTGATCTCAGTGTCATAGTTAGACCAGAGGCTTTACCACATTAGGATAAACCCACGATGCCTCTCATCCACTTTTCACTATTGGCCAGATAGCAGATGCTTCTGTGAGAGCTTAAAAGCTGAGTAGCTGAGCCTACCTATAGGAAATATTGAAACTTAAAAGCTCTTTTTACATTTATTCCTGGGCAAGCTTTTGTTTCTTAAGTGGTGGGATATCTAAGGAGAGGTGTGTAAGGGAAGGGTATGTAGTCTCAGTTATTCTAATTTCCCATTTTGGTGGGACATCGGGGGAAGGAGTGCTGCTGAGGTTTGCGGTATTTATCAAAATAATGCCAGATCTTCACATTGTTTAATCCTAGTTTACAACTTCCAATAATCCTGGTTTGGGGTTTCTAACATACCAAAGGTTGATGTTTTACTTTAGCTATAAAAGTTCTTGATATTTTAATTAAATGCTCTTTCAGTTAAGCATTTAAGCATTTAGCAGTATTGACTCTGTGCTGAAATTTCATTTTGCTTAGAATTCAGAGGCTGTGCTTATCAGGGTACAATTGCAGCCTCAGTGCTCTCTGGTAAGATGGGAAAATTGCTTAGACTGAAATGATTTGCAAATTTCTGCACATCAAGGCGTCGCCTGCCAAGATTCTGCTTTTCACAAATGTGGCTCTCACACAGTGGGAATGTACACGGGCAATCGCTGCTTCCCCTCGCTTGAGGCAGTCGCATGTTAGCTCCGGGTGCCTGTTGTGGACAGCTACATCTGACCATCTACAGCATCATTCTAGGTAATTTTGCATCTTTGTAAAACTTGTTAAAAAGCCATTCTCTTTCCAGACAGGACAGCTTGCTGAGCTGGTTAGGAAGAACATGTTTATACGTATCCCTAAAAGATGGATTGGAAACAACTGAAAGACCAAAACAGCAGGATGCTGGGAGAGGAACAAAGATGACTATATATATGGTGTCCCTACCTAGAGACAAGTGACTTTTGGGGAGATCAAAGGATGCTGCTACTCTCAGGCAGCTTTCTGTAAACTGAGGGAAGAATATAAATTTAAAAGTGCAGGCATGTGCTCTGATGTGAGGTTACTGAAACCAGCCTTTAACCTTTGTAATTTAAGTCTCATGACCTGTGGAGCACAGTTTCCCATGGCTGAATTCACATGAGAGAAAGAATAACTGTTTTTCCTTTCTTTTATCTCTCCCTTCTTCTACTTAGTTTAAAAAAAAGGAACAACTAGACAACCGACTGAGCAAACCCCTCACATTCTGTTGTCTTTATTCCCAATATCTTTTGGATGTAAATGTTAAAATTTGAGGTAATAAGTTTGAGAACAACCTGGGGGGAGGGGGAGGGAACACGCACCTGTTTTGGGGAGAATTTTCCTGATTGGTTGGTTGAGAGACATCAAACAAGATACTCACCCCAGAAGGCCATTACCACAAAAAGGAGCCAACTTCCCTATCTTAAAAGATGCCACAATGACAAATTCTACAAAGGGCAATAAACTGGCTTATAAAGGGGTCCAGATCATACAAATTCTGAAATAAGGTGGTTTGTTCTTGTAGTGACTCATAGCACTCCATAGGGCAGCACTTGTCACCACTGTGTCTTCTGATTTCATTACCTCTATGTGCCATTTCTGCTTGGGTTTGGAACTCGAGGAAACACAGGAATTTACCGATCTGAATGTGGGGGTTTTAGTTCAAATCTTAAGTTAGTATTTTTTTCAGACCTCCTGCATCCACCCTGCAGAAACCATGAAATAGACAATAGCTCCTAAGTAGCAGATGAGGGAGAAGAAATAATGAATATCTGGGTATTTTATGGGTTGATCTAGCAAACTAGAGAAGAAAAGGTGCATAAGTACTTTAGGTTTTCACAGTTTCACAAATGGTACATGTTGCACAGTGAAGATTGAGGCAGCCTGACATGCACAAAGCTTTCTTTATTCCAGTGACATGTAGCTGATGACCTACATCGATGTCCATATTACCTTAGGAAAAAACAGAGAGAGAGATAAATGAAAATTCTCTAGGGGCCAGCTGGGAAGAGAAGTGGTGGGTGCTTCTAGGTGACCATCCTAGTGGTGGCTGAGCCGCTCTCCATCATATTTG
>JMFS01101190.1:0-26367 GCA_000699545.1 Podiceps cristatus | reverse complement strand
GGCCCACCTTTCCAGCCTGTCAAGATCTAATTACTATCCCCATTTCATTGTCAAGATTTCTCTCTCCTTAGACAACACTGCTAGTTAAGTTCTCAGATCAGTATCCTTCAGATATCTCCATGACCCTCTTCTTATGTGGAAATACCTTTATACAATTGTGAAACTCCCCTCAAAGCTTTTCTTTGCCAGAACACTTTATCGTGGTTAGGGAACTGCTAAATCTGAAATCTTATTGCACGAGTAAGTAATTGCATGATTACTTATCTTCTGTCTGTATCTAGCTGTGGTCTCTAGATTTATAAGCACTTAATACAGAGCAATCCAGGTTAAGAAAAAGGGTATCCGTGCACTGTTGAAATAAGAATATGCATTTATTCGTGTCTCTCTCTTGTTAAAACTGTTTAACCTAGAACATGAACCCTGTATGCAGTCAGATATGAGAAGAGATTTCTGTCAAAAACGCTTATTTTCAGAATTCTTCCTCAGCTTATACTGGGCAGGATACATCACTGAGAAATGAAAAAAAAAGAAAAAAACAACCCAAACTTCAAGAACAGTTAGTTTTCTTGGGTAACAAAACCATTGCAGGAAGAAGGAGTATGGACCCTGCTCAGATCTGTCAGGAGAGTATTCTTTTCTCAGGGTAGGAATGGTAAGATTAACAGGAAATATCGAATATTTTCGGGCCATTACCCCTGGTACTGGTACTAGCAGTTAGTAGAATTAAGAAGAAATGCAGTTCCCATGAAAATTTTTAAATTATTTTGAATATTTTAATGCCTTTTATATATCCATGGACACTATGTTGGTTTTATTCCATTTGCAGCAGTCAAGATAATCTATCTTCAAGATCATGATTCTTATCATAATGGCATATGTTCTAGGACTCTTGCTTTGTAGCCAGGGATTAAGTTAAAACTTATAAATGCAAAAGTCTTTTGGTTTTTAATGTATAATCTGGGTCCTAAATACTGAAAAAAAAACCACTTTGACCTCTTAGTATAAAAATAAGATTAGAAAAAGAAAAGGAGAGTGGACCTCTTTCTCTAATGAAATTATTACTGTTATCAGGCAGAGAAGTATTTCTAGCAGTGCAGATGGCTCCTGACTCTCTGACAGCTTGAGTCCAGTTATAGAAGTTTCCTTTACTTTAAGACAGGTAGAACAGTATGGAGAATCTGACACCTAGTGTAGACTTTTAATGCTTCATGTAGAAGTAGAGCAAAAATACGAGATTTCCTTACTGAAATATTTTCTTATCTTCCATAATTTAAAATATTTATTACTGTGATCTTTTATTTTTGTCTATCCCACCTGAATGTCTGAAGCTTACAGACCTGTATGGGAGACAGACTTGAGGTATACCGCATTTAAAAAAAAAAAAAAAAAAAAAAAAAAAGCTAAACATTTTGCTCAAAACAGAAGCATGTCATGTCTGAGAAAAGGAGCTTAACACTTTTTCTTCTCAACTTTTAATGTCATAACATTCACAGCAATGAGGCACTTTACATAGGGCTTTGATTACATTGGGTGAGAAGGGGATGTAATGGCTGACGTGAATATCACTACACTGAGCTCTTCAGCTATTATCTCTTCCCATCAAATGCAAATCACTAACCATATTATGATTTTCTGTCTCTCTTTTTCAATATATTGCAGTAAATTGTCTGAGACATCTTAAGGAATCAGATTTTATATCCTTTCACTAATCTTGTGACATAAATTCAGCTCAGCTTAAATCAAACACTCAAACTGAGCTTACTGTTTTGCATGCTGATCTGCCAGTTGTCAGAAACAAGCTGAAAGGAAAACAAAACCCATATCTCAATATTTGAACACCCATTACTGTAAATAATTGCAGTAGCGCCATAAAGCTACTTACAGAATGAATATATATTGAAGGTATGCATGTAGGACCTCTAAAGTGCTTACAGTGCTATTTGAAGACAAATGAAAGACAGAACATATCCATGCAACAAATAAGAAGGAAAGAAGAAATGAGATATAACACTCTTACATGAATATTTAAATGTCACCTATAAGTAGAATTGTCAATAACTAGATTAATACAACCAGCAACAGCATTTCCAGAAAGAAGCTCTGATGATACATTTGAGGGCAAAATGTCACCCTGTGTCTTGTCACTGGCTCAAGTTAATCTGAAGTCCTGAGATGAAAAACAATCTAAAATATTATATCTTCTCATTTCATATGATAACAGGCCATTTTGTATGACTATAATTTGGTCTCAGTTGACTTGAAAATTGCTCCAGGCCACCGTGAAGTGTTTGAATTTGATAAAACAAAATATACAAATTTTGCAACATCCGTTTCTCAATTTGATTGTTTTGCATAGTTCATTTTTCTCCATTCCCAGGCCCTAACATGATCTTTTCAGGTCTTATGAAAACACAATGTACCTTCGCAGGTTATATTACCTACTGCACAATAGATGAGTCAAAGAGTTCACTCAGTTCTTTTCTTATATTTCAAATAAGGAACAATCTTTAGGGAAAGCAAGAAGCATAGATAAAATAGGCTGTCTCCCCCATCTGTCTGAATAAGTGCAATTCAAAAGTAAAAAAGTGCTAATAAAATAGGAGAAAGAAACATAAAAAAGAACATTGAAAAGTTGTGGAATAGAGAATGATAGCTTTGTTTTTTCAAGTCAGCGAGAAGCTTGAGTGTTTAAAGTGTATAATGTGAAATGAACCAGATGAAATAATTATTTATCATTGGCTAGCACAGAGTGAATTCTAAATGGAAAGCAATTTTCAATTAACTGGTCATGCTACACTTACCTGAGGTTATGTTGCATAATCAATCATGAAGAAATGTTGTTTGCCTACTGTTTATGAGCCAGATGGTTCTAATGCTCATTTTAAAAATAAAATACTATTTAAAAGGGGGAGTGAGGGGTGGCAAAACTTGCCTCCCACGACAAAAATGAATAGCAGAAGTCAGTTGACATGGTTAATGTAAATTTTAAAATATTTTGAAGAGATGGATTATAGCTGTTGGCATCTAACATCAGATAAATTATGCATTATTTTCAATACAAGAAGTATTCTCTTTCTTAACTAATTCCATGGCTAATTTTATAATCAAAACTATTCAGACCTCGTTATATTACTCCAGGCTATGAAAGTGGAAACAGGTAATTAAAGTGGTATGTAAAGGGATGCGTGTAGATGGTCTTGCATGCCCTTTTCCTATGCTGAAAGATGGCCAACAGTCCCCCAAACTAGCACCTATATGACATCATTTAGTGTCTTTCAGTATGCACCTTGAAGGGGTTTCTCCCCTGGGGAATCAAAATTGCACTCCCATTCCACCTAACCCCCCTTTGCAACACAGCTGCAAGGCCCTCCATCACCCAGCTCTCCGTGTGCCTGGAACTGCGCCGGGACAGGGACAGCTGTCCATAAATCGGCTTTGCAGCACCTCTTAGACAAAGTGCGTGGCTAAGACCAGCAAAGGATGCAGACACCATCACTGGTAAAGATGCAATGTGGCTGTACTGTCCTAGGACAGTAATAGATCGGACCAAACCCAACCCTGATCCTTCTGTCTCTGCACTCGCTGCACCATGAGCAAAGGTAGATGTACTCATAGAGAGGTATAAGTAGCTGCAGGCACAGCACCACACACACAGCGCAACGCAGTTGCAGTAACTGCCTGACTCTCTATCTCCTGAAGAGACCTACTCTAGCATGATAGAATCAAGATTTGTTCAGAAGGGATCCATGATTTTGTGTTTGTCTCGAACATAACGTGTGACTGGGCTAAGCTCACTCCTCAAATTCAAAGATAAAGTCCTTATCGCAGTGGGGTCAATGGCAAATTTCCCTTTAACACTGAAGGCGTGTATCAGACCTGATTCCTTTATCGTCTCTCAGGTTTCTTTATTATCCACCTTCAGAATTTCTGCCTCTTGCCTGCTTTTCACTAGTTGAATATATGCTCAGGATGAGCTGTTGTTATTTTCAACTTGCCTATAAAGCACTAAAGAGCACAGAATGTAATTTGTTCTGGCTTTATAGTTGCTTGCTGCAAAGATGTTTTGTATCAAAAAAAAAAAAAAGATCTCCAGGAGCTTTTGTAATAGAAACAAATATCAATAATGCTTATGTCTTGGAACAGCCTAGGTTTTCATGCATTGAAGCATTCAGTTTAAAATTGACACGTGCATGAGGGAATGGGAGATAATGTTCAGGATAATTGAAAACATTCTTAAAATTCAGCTTCTTTCAAGTAATAAAGTAAACGGATAATTGTATTAATTTGATTTAATAAATACATATATAAATATAAAACAAGTGATGGTATTTATAACATATCAAAGGGAAATTCTATTTTCCGCAAACTCAAATATTCCAAATAACTTGAAAGGAACTGCCCATGTGCTTAATAGTAAGCATGTGCATAAAGATCTGAGGAACAATTGCATAATGGGAGACGTTATTTGCAGAAGGCAGCAAAAACATTATTTTAAGTACAACCACTGAACCACCCTAGAATTTCAAAGCACTTTATAAATGCTAGTTAATTGTATTTCATGTATACTGAACTCTTGATCAGAGGAACTCAGCATCTTTTGTGGTAATTAAATTTTATCTCCTGAGACCACAGTGAGGTAGGAAAATATTATTGTCACCTCTCAGATTTTGAAAGAAGTCAAAGCAAGTGCCTCTTTTTAGTGATGCTACAGGTTACCTACTGCCTCCAGCTCCCTCTCCCAAAGAGCACACTGGATGCAACAGACCAACTGCACGCTTTGCCCAGAGAGGTGGTGGAGGCCCCATCCCTGGAAACGTTCAAGACCAGGTTGGACGGGGCTCTGAGCAACCTGGTCTGGGTAATGGTGTCCCTGCTCACTGCAGGGGGTTGGACTAGATGGGCTCTGGGGGTCCCTTCCAACCCAAAACATGCTGTGATTCTATGATTCTATGATTCTATGATTCTATGATTCTATGATTCTATGCTTTCTGCAGGCGCTTGCATTGGTTTTCAAACCAACACATACGAAAGCCAGAAATAGCACCCGACAGACATGACTTTGAATCCCTGAGCTAACTAGTAGAAGCACATTTTTGCTAAAGATTGTTAATTAACAATTTAAGACACTTCTACACCTTCTTCTGCAACATCTTTGTTGAAATCGGTTCCAGACACTTCTCAGTTGTTGTGTTAACATTAGCACCGAGGTCAATAGACAGGGGGTGCTAACAGAGACATGATGTGTTACAAAGGGAACCAAATCCTGTGAAACTGAAAAAGCAATTTCCCAAGCAGTGCTAATGGGAGAAGGCTAGGCTGCATCTCAGTACACGCTGTGGTTAAAAGCCCTCCTGCTAACCAATGTCTGGCTAATTAAATAAGCTGCACTAAGTTTACTGACTCAGTTATTATGTATCAGATACCATTTATCTCAAAATCTACACAAGGTTTTCAAAATACTGGTGAAGGTGTAGTTGGCATACAAGCAGTACAGGATTCACACATAAACTGTAGTCTGTTGTGTTGTGCTGGAATAGCTTTTCTGACACAATAAAAATCAATATTTTCTTCTTAACTTTGCATACCTGTGCCAAAGACAGGAGTTATGCACATCAATAGTTTTGCTTACTTGCTTCCTGTGTATTATTCTTCAGCTAGTGGGTAACACGATAGCAATGTGTACCACGGAACTTACAGGTAGTGCCTAGAGTGTCATCTGCTAGAATCTGTTCAGTCGGGACTTAAGGACTGCTTTACAGAAACCAACTTGATGAAACTACCAACATGTTTCATTCCCCATTTGTCCTCTGAAGTTCTCTACAGCTACCACTAAGAAATGCCAGCAGCGTTTGGGAGATGAAAGGAAAACCAGTCTCTACATTCTTGATATTCCTGAAAACACTGGTCAATCACTTGCTTATCTTCTGCTGTGAGCTGTTATCCCAGCTCCTCTCAGGCAATTCCTCGGGAAAAGGCAGCAAATCTGACTTGAATCACCTCATAAAATAGCAGGTCCTTATCTTCTAGCTGCTATCTAAGGTCGCAAACAGGAAATATTTGATGAAAGTTAGCCAGTAATCCTCTCAGGGATAAGAATTCCCTCCTGGGACTGGATACTGCAGGGATTTCAGTGGCAAGAAGAGGATCTCACCTGCTTTCCCTCCCCCATTTTTCTATCTTCCAAGAATGGAGTCATGAAAATAGTTTCAGATGCTTACAAAAACCCTTTGAACATTGCTGGGAGCCAATAGCTGAAATGACCCAAGACTCCGTGAGGAAGAGAGAAAATGTTTCTCGGTGTAGTGATGTTTATCAAATTCCTTCAGGAAACAGCAGCTTTGGCTTAAGGCCAATGTGTCAGGTGCACAAAGACTGTACCGATGGCCCAGTTAGATGAGGTTGATTGTCCAAGTTTGTCACATATCTTTCTCCACTCTTTTTTTAATCGAACCGACTCTGCACAATTGGTACACTTTTCTTGCAAATGCGCATTGAGATCTATTGATAAATGTAATAGGCTTCTTCCTCTTCATTTGCTAAGGTATATCAAGCCATGATGGAAAGGATTACATTATTTTTAAAAAAACTTGAAAAAGCACTTGGAAAAAATGAACAGCTATAAGACTGTTTTGGAATCTGACCCTCACTAAGTTCAGTGCTGGCTCTGCTGCAGAATTCCTTTTAGATTATGAAAAAAAAAAAAAATCCATCTCTCTCTTAACTCCTCCTTTCGCAAATGCCTCCTGTCAGTACTACCAATAAGATATCACCAGTTGACAAAACCTATCAATATAAGGTGAAGTGGTTTTCGTCCAGTATCTGATACCAATTGCTACCACAATGCATGTGAAAAATAACACATGTAATGAACACCATATACATAGATGTTGTGAAATAAGGCCATCATGGACTCAATCAGCTTATTCCTACCATTTATACTGAATCAAGCATTTTCTAAAAACTCTCTGCTATCAAACTATTTTCATGAAATTAAGAGAAATAATTGAAAAGGTGCTTAAGAGTAGAAGCTTATCCTATGTGCACGTCTAAGTCAATTAAATACATCACTAAGATATAATAAGAATATGCATAATTTTTATATATGGGTACATATATGTATAAGTATATGCAAGTAAAGCATAAGCTATAATAGTAAAAATCATCCCTCTTTTTTTGATGGGTATTCCAGTCAGAATACCCTGATATGCTGCCTTCCTTAAGCTCTCTGCTTTCAATTCAAAGAGGAGAAATGGAATTGCATTCCTTTTCAATTGTAAAACTTACTCAGCACTTTTGATTCCAGAGACGGGATTGGTACTTTGTCAGAGCAGTAATTTAATGCAGGCCCACACACAGAAATTCAGACTAAAAATACTCCATCAACAATGCAGCATTCCCTCCTCCTGCAGTATAACTGCACTTCAATTTATTGAAACCTGAAGGTGATTCACTGGGAAAAGATAAGAAAGCATCTTTTCCCGAGAGTTATTTATAACCCTAAAGATATAGAGACAAGTCCAAAGTGATCTTAAGAACCTCAAACAGCCATTCAAAGGACAGAGCTACCTAGATCCAAAAATGCTGGACTGTAGTGACTTGAATTGAAAGCATCTACATTTCCTCTGTGGCAATAAGGAAATATAAGTGTAATGAATGTATGAAATCAGCCTAATTAAGTATTCTTTGAACTTCACTGACTATATTAATTATTCAGATATTCCTTCTATAATTCACCTGATTCCTAGTGCTACGGAGAAAACTAGTTTAAGATAAAAAATAAATAAAATATTCAATACACAAATTCTATACTATTACTATACTACTTGTATTTAACCTGACAAACCATATGGTTTATTTATATCAGTCAGCAAGATTCATTCTTTAGCACAAAAAATCTTCACAGAATTTCCTCATCTGAGCACCTTGCTCCACAGTTCTTAGAGAAATGTATGTACACATTTAGGGATCAGCCTGTAATTAATTAATAAGTTTTTTAGGTAGGATGAATCAAAAAATGTAACTGATGAGAAAAGGAGATATATGTGTATTGGCCTTTCAGGACCTTGATTAAAGAAAGGTGTTAATGTTTTGCTAAAGATGCTCCATGACAGAGGACATGCATAGTGGAAAATCTGTCCAGACAGCTCTTTCAATACCATCCAGACCTTTTCATCAGTAAAAAGAGCTTTGTAAGAAACTTATATTTCCCTCACTGTCCTCCTAATATATTTATAGTTGGATATAAATTCTATATTGTGACATAGCCTCTCAACAGGTTTTCCACAGAGATCTTGTTCCTGCATTTGAGTCCTAAGCCCTTACATCTCTCACAGATGTGTGCATGTTTAGGCTCATTCCAAGTCCCATGGCTGAA
This sequence comes from Podiceps cristatus, assembly GCA_000699545.1. Lineage (NCBI taxonomy): Eukaryota > Metazoa > Chordata > Aves > Podicipediformes > Podicipedidae > Podiceps > Podiceps cristatus. Next base: position 17,993 of record JMFS01101190.1, on the reverse strand, counting down.
AGGATTTTCTGTCTGGTTCATGTCACTGCTCTTCAGGAGGCTTGAACTCAGACTCATCAGTTACTCACTCACCTTGCAGGCCTTTCCAAGGTCCTTCCAGCCTGAATCCCTTGCCTGGCTCTTCTGCCCATCAATGATGCTTCCAAGACACCTTTTTTAAGGTACCTCCTCAGCATCCATACTGAAAACACCACAGAGACATGAAGCAAACTCCTGGTCTATCACCCCTCATCACATGAAGCGGCAGCTCAGGGCTTGCAAGTCACTCTATTCACACACTAGTTTCAGGGACCAGGAACAAATGGCTTTGGGAAGGAAAGTAACTCTTCAACTCCTCCCGTGCCCTGATCAACAGGATGGGAAGGCAGCCACCCTATCTTTGCACAGATTGGCGCAGATAATGTTGGAACAATGTCCAAGCCTCCTCTTCCCTCTACAGTGCACTAACTGCTTCTAGAGGAAAGGCAACAACTGTGGTTACAGAAATCAGAAGGAAAAGGCTCAAATCCAGCTCTCTGCTGGAAATGTGTTGTCTATTGAATAGGAGCTACTCACAAAAGTGAATATTTTTCAAGGTTAAATGGCACAGCAGATGCTTGTCTGCACCTTTAATTGAAAAGACAGATTGAAGGGCTTATGAAAAAGGTAATGACAAAATGATTGTGAGAGCTCCCAAATATAGCCAGGTCCTCTGTAGACACTATCCAGACAACATCCTCTTTGAGTCTTAAGTTTGGTGTCGTCCTTGCAGTCTGAGAGTGAATTCAAAATACGTGCCTGGTATAGCTTGTGTACCTACTTGACTCTGCTTCCAGCCAACAGCCAAACCAGTACCTGTGTTCATAGACTAGCTGTTTTCAGGGAGTTCTGGGTTTGGACCAACAGAAATGTGTGCAGTCCCACAAAATCCTTTAAGATTAACTAAGAGGCAAGTTTTGGCCCAATTGTTTTCAGGATGTCTATTGTGTGATGAAAAGAGCAACTTAGTTGTCTGAGGATCTGGTTACCTTCCCAGGACCTTCAGGCTACCCCATCTGATATCAGAAGATCACCAGTAAGAAGACGACTGGTTTGTAGGATACTGGATGCAGTGGACTGGCTAAAGTTGGTTGGCAGTGGCACAGAGTAAGAGCAGCAGACTGTGAGGCTACAACACCATCAGGGACTGTAAGAGAATTCTGGACAAGCCAACACAAACCAGTCAAGTGCTAGTCACTTATGATGCCTGCAGGATGGCTGTAGGTTGCCTATATGATCCTTCTGTCCCACTGAGGTGCCTTTTTTTTTTTTTTTTTTTTTTTTTTTTTTTTTTTTTTTTCTGTCTATTGACACAGTTTCAACAGAGGGATGAGTTTCAGGTGAGGGTTGGCCTGGGAGCTACATGTTTGAAACCACTCCGGCTCAAGGAAAATTCAGATCTGGCTCTCCTGCTTCCTAGGGGAGCACTGTAAACATTAGGCTATTATTTAGAGTTAATTATTGCAGAAAGACTGCAACCAGCTTTCCCTGTTTTCCTGTCTCAACAACAAAGCTGTGAGAGAGCTACCAGGAAGACTCCAATGGAGTTTACAAATTTTCAGTGTGTCCTATGAACTGGGCTTCTCAAAGCATTTGGAAAAGACAGGCAGATCCATATTAGATATGAGGCCAGCAGAAATGTGACTGGATATGAAGTTCCTTTCAAACCCCTCCAAACACATAATGCTACAGTAAAAGAAAGTATTAGCTGAAGTTCAGTATCTTAGCCACATGAATTTGAAAAAATTAATCACAATACACTGCGATAGAGGACAGGTTTAATTACAGATAGTATGACAGCTTTATTTATATGTCACATGGAGTTCATAAAACAAAATAAAGAAAAATGCTCTGCGAGCCACTGACTCTACCATAAGCCACATATTGTGATCCTTCCTTCGTTTTTAGTAATGTCTTTATTGCCTCTAATATACTGTATGCATTTGCTTGTATAAGGGTCCCAGAATTTGGTCCAGAATAATACTGTTCTAGACCAAATAACAAGGTTGGATTTACCTCAAGCAGTGATTAAAGATTAAAGATGGAGAATTCAATAAGAAACCCTGGGAAAAAAATACTCAAAGCAGTATCAACACTTTATTGGTGCTGAGGTAGCTTGCCTCATTGTGGAGTAGTCAGCTGAGATATTTCATAGAATCATAGAATAGTTTGGGTTGGAAGGGACCTTTAGAGAGCAACCCCCTGCAATGAGCAGGGACATCTTCAACTAGATCAGGTTGCTCAGAGCCCCGTCCAGCCTGGTCTTGAATGTTTCCAGGGATGGGGCTTCTACCATCTCTCTGGGCAACCTGTGCTTCACCACCCACATTATAAAAAATGTCTGCCTTATAACTGGTCTGAATCTCCCCTCTTTTAGTGTAAAACCTTTACCCCTTGTCCTATTGCAACAGGCCCTGCTAAATTTTTTTCCCCATCTTTCTTATAGCCCCCTTTAAGTACTGAAAGGCTGCAATAAGATCTCCCTGCAGCCTCCGGGCTGAACAGCCCCAACTCCCTCAGCCTGTCTCCATAGCAGAGGGGCTCCAGCCCTCTGACCATCTCTGTGTCCCTCCTCTGGCCCCGCTCCAGCAGCTCCGTGTCTCTCCTGTGCTGAGGCCCCAGAGCAGGAGGCAGCACTGCAGGGGGGTCTCACCAGAGCGGAGCAGAGGGGCAGAATCCCCTCCCTCGACCTGCTGGCCACGCTGCTGGGGATGCAGCCCAGGGTACGGTTGGCCTTCGGGGCTGCCAGTGCACATTGCTGGGTTACATCCAGCTTTTCATCCATCAGCACCCCCAACTTCTTCTCCTCAGGGCTGCTCTCAGTCCCTTCATCCCCCAGTGCATCCCCCATATTTGCGATTTGTATAGTGATATTTTTCAATTTTATTGAGATTTTAAAGAGTAGGAGCAAAGAGATAGCAAGCAGTATCATTTACATGTCACAGCGTATCCAGATTACACAAAGGCAGCAGCAAGTGCCAGCAGTTACTATATGAGCAGCTGCACAGAACCCAAAAGTTCAATCAGTCGCACAAGCACTACTAGCTGTGCAAGCACCAGAAAAATGATGTAAAGAGGTTATTGGGGATGGGAGTGTGTGATTCAATGTAAGCCCTCTCCTGACAAAGGAGAAGGATGCTTGTCAGTAGCAAAAGGTGCATTATTAGGTGGTGAAGGTGGTGTTGGCAATAGGCTCCACACATGAATGGGTGACAGGCTCAAATCTGTCACTGCTGCCCCCTTCATACGACATATGGGTCATGATTTTGTCCATTAAAGATGGCTAGAGAGGTCTGGTGGCCACTTGGGTGGGCAGGTGCTGCTGAGCCTCTTCAGGTGCTAAGGAAGCTGTTGCCTGACTGAGTTTATGGTCATGACAGGTTCAGTCACAGATGGGCCCACAAGGAGACTAAAGATGCTCATTCTATGAGGAAGAAAAACACACTTTTAAAATGGAGGGCAGACGTAAAAAATTAAAAACCTAATATATCTTGCAGCTCGCACAACTTACTGGATGAGGAAACTGAAAACTAAAAGAAAAAAAAGCAACTAAATTTTAATTTCTTGCTTGGTTTTGTGTTTTGTGCAAAGGAAATGATGCAGCTTATGTTAATTTAGTAAAATTAACACCCACAGTGTCTAAGCAGTAGGACAAGAATATGCAATTATATTTGACTGCAGAACAAGAACACACAATTGTTTTTCGTCTCTTCTTTATGTTAAAGAAACAGCTGCTTTTTTTTTTTTTCTTTTTTTACTCCTAGTGCATTTTTGCTGTTTAAATAAATGGTTACAAATGAGCCATAACATAACTATTTTTTTATTTTTATTTCAGACTAAGCTACATAGAATAAATATTTAAATGTTCTTTAGCTTACTGGTAGTAATTCTGGATAAAACAAAACATGGATGGTAAAGTTTAGTACCAAAATTTACACATGAGCATTGCTATATGTCTAAAGCCCCCTCTCTTCCCTCTCCACTCTTGACAAACATCTCTTCGTTCAGGTACATCACAAAAAGAACTTGCTTACACATGCAAATATGCATACCAAACAGTTCATAAAACAAGCACTACAGAACATCTACTGGGTTTTATTTGCAAATTATAGCTATAGATTAAGATGGATTTTAAAAAATATACATTAGCATTCCTTACTGCTAATTCTGAGATAAATAAAATGATAATGAGTGGATCAGGTTTTGAAAGGTTAAGTAATTCTGGTTTGATTACATGTTTGAAAATCCACACTTAGACTCCTGCTTTGGAAACTGAATTGGAAATTTCCCTAAATTTACAGCAATTACTGATTGCTCTTAGACTAGAACTAATACTGAAGCAGTTCTTTTTGGTATTTTTCAAGGTTTGCTTTTGGTCCCTATCTGAATGAAAACATTCTCTGGTGAGAAACAATGGAGCAAAGATGTAACATGGCCAGACTTTCAAATCTCATCATTTATTCTATTTGTTGGTAACTGTTATCCTACCTCAATCCATTCCTCCTAGAGCAATGGCACTTTAAGAACTCAGACACATTTTAAAGCTCTGGATGTAGTCAATGGGTTTTGCATAGGGATTATCTGAAGGACTCCAATGGAAAAGGGATCTTCATCATGCCAGTGAGTGTAGCAAAATGCTGAGTAACTTGCCAACCTACCCAAAAGCATCCAGTCCATCCCTATCCACGCAGGACAGGCCTTTGTGGATTACCGGTGTTCACTTCAGATTTCAAGATCAAAAGTCCCATTGGTATCCACACCCAACCATAATTGCTTTCGTTACTTGTTTCGTTATTGCACTCGATATTGAAAAAGCAGCTAGAAATGATATGGCTTGCAAAGCTGGTAGGAGAACACTACTCTTAGGTGCACTGCCATCTTCTGGGAGAATCTATCCAATTTTTCAGTCAGATGAATTAATCACTTAGTCCATTTTCTGTCCAGTGCAGTGAAGATGTTGATGTCCAGCTAGCCAACAGTACAGCTAAGAGCTTTTCGTTTTCACTTTATGATCTCTTGCTTTATTCAGCACCAAGAAACGATCATTGTCACAAACTACAGTTATGAGCACTAACACATCAGACTCCTTAGGAAAATCTCTCTCATGGCCACAGAAGGCAAGAGATTGATGTAAAACATTATTTTCAAAAAAAAAGTGTTCAAAATTTTTAACTGTTTGCTCTACAATCCCTGCTCCTATCCAGTAATCCAAAGGAAAAACATAAGAAGGTGGTTGTGTTCTATGTCCAGTCAGAGATTCATTATGAGTTTGAGATTAGCCAATCTTCAAATAATTAAAAAGTTATTTTGTGTCCTTTTTTTTTTTTTTTTTTTTTTTCCTAATGATGTATACTCACCCTCCAGAGCAGGCTGTTAACAATCTATTTCATAACACCTTCCATAGTTAGACATATCAGCTGGAAATCAGCTTCATGAAGTGGCACATGCCTCTAAAAATATTTTAATACTGCTAATAAAAAGTCTGGATGCCTCAGATGAAAAGCAAACACTCTAGTCTTTTAGAAATATTTTTTCTCAAAATAATTCTGTTCTCTTTCATAAAGAACATGGAAAAACACTGCCCACAAATCTCTTTCAGAAATCGCATTAATTTGTATAATTTTTAAGGCTAATATATACTAAACCTCCACTGCCCTTTATAAGACAGGTTACAGAAGTTCAATCTGTAGGTCCCACTGTGCAGAGGTAAAGAAGCAGAGAAGAGAAAAAGTTTACTCCATCCTATTATGTGAGTAAATATTAAGTGAAACAACCTGTTTAAAATATCTGTTTCATCAAGCCTCAGAAACCCAAAGTAACAATATATTTTGCTGCTTATATTGATAACCCATGGACATGCCAGTTACCCAAGGAAAAATAACAAAATGTATTACTGTGTAATTCATTTCTAATCACCAAACTCATCAGGTTTCTTAACTTACCCTCTTTCTATTCTATCTATGTCAGACTGAGGGGATTTAAAAGGACTACCCATTTCCCGGTGCCGAATCTGATACTTGCTATTTATGCTAATAAGCCATTCCCAAGCCAGTTTACCATTTAATGCACTCAAACTCTCAGTCGCTCTACCAGGAATTGCACTTGTCAAAATGCATTTTAAAGCAAATGCCTTGTGCTGAAATGAAACAAAACAGCTACTATGGCTGCTAAGTGCTGGTAAGCTGAGGACAGGATGCGAAGATTTCAGAGAAGTCAGTGACTCCTCCCCTGCCACCACCTTATCACCGCTCAGACTCCGACAAAGACAAGATTTCATTTGTTTACTGGCTGTCTGCTGCCAGCTGCTTTTTCCATGTCCCGTCTAACTCTGACCTCGGAGGAGCCCAGCTGGCGCTCTCCGCCCTGTGTTTTGAGGGCAAAAGTTAATTGCAATCAATTAGACTACAATGATGTCGTCTACTGAACTTAGCCCAGTCCTGTACCTTCAGACTGTCTGTTACTAAGAATATCTTTGACTTTCAGACAGATGTCAAATAGAGGTATTTTCCAATCTCTTTTCACTCTGAAACATGGCTGTTTGAACATTTTTAGGAACCTGAAAATGGGAACGTCTGGGAAGCTCACAAGTATGAGTGTTAACTAATGGAAAAGGCTGCCAGATCCAAATAGCAAACTCTTGTTAAATACTTTCTTATTTTCCTACTATTAACTACCCAGTTAAAAGGATCTTGCAAAGAACAGCAGTATAGTGTACATAAAGAGAGGTTCACTGACATCGGTAATGAAATTCATCTTCATTGCTCCCAAGGAAAGTTTATGCATGCAAATAGGAGTTCACAGAAGGAAGCATGTTTCCCATGCACAATTCTTCCAAGCTGTAAATACCCTTCAGAAAACTTAAGACAGACAGACAGTTATAGTAGACAGGTACCAGAGTTTGTTTTGGGGATGTGAGAGGACTGGGAGGCAAAGGGTGGGAGATTTCTCCTTAGAATGTGATGTACAGAAATGGAATGATGTTCTAGGTGTCCACGCTCACTAACGTCAAATAAAAATGAGACAATTCAATTTGAAACTGGGACCAGATGCATTTCCAAGATCCAAGCAAGTTTCCAGGGCTGCAGATGAATGGAAATAATTTGTTGACCGGATAAAATCAGTCCATGGTTTTGTCAAAGCCAGCAGTAACAAAATAAACAAAAATAGTATTTTTCTAAAGCTGAATAGAGTGCTGGTATCCCACATTGTCTCAGGGGGGAAAAAGAAAAAAAAAAAAAAAAAACATGTTTGGAGATAAATTTCATTAAAAGAGGGATATAAAAATACAGTAGATCTGCTTTTCCTTTCCAGACAGGATTAAAGACATCACTCCCCTCCTCTGGGAAGGCCAGCATGCCCTGTGGGACAGCTTCAATATTCTCCTCTGTGTTGAGAGAAGATGCAGAAATGATGATAGCCGGCCTAGAACACAGGACTGTTCCAAAACCATATTTACAAACATCTCCCATCCATAGGGATCAGAAACAGAAGAACTGTAGGGGCCTGTGATACAGGGATTATTAAAACCCACTGAGCATACCTGAGACTATTCAGGCTCCTTTGCCCCTTTTGGTTTCTTCTGTAAATCTCTGATGGTCTTTGCAGCAACAATGAAAAGCGAGCAGTTCTTCTAGCATAGATTGCAGTAAACAAGTGAAGTCCTAGAAAGATTGCAGGTTGGAAAATTATTGCAAATTAATTTTCTTGCCCATGGAGACAATTAACTCATGATGTCACCCCTTGGCTCCAGACCACACTTGCCAGTCCAAAGAGTTACTTTCCAGAGAAAGAAGTGCTTGAACTGCTCCTTCCACCTCCTGGCCCAGGACCCCTGCCCTTGCTTGTTGCCCTCCTCCCAGCCTCAGCCTGGCAGAGGCTTTCCCCTGGGCTGCTAAAATTCACCTCCCAGCTTCCCAGAGAGACTTTCTCTAACCAGGACCACTCAAATGCCTTTGCCAGTAACCTCCAAGGAACAAACAAACACCTCTTCCCCAGGCTGGGAGAAGAAGAGCCCTTTACCTTTCTCCTACATGCGATGCATTGCTGATCTGAGGGCTGGAGCACCTCTTCTACAAGGACAGGCTGAGAGAAATGGGATTGTTCAGCCTGGAGAAGAGAAGGCTCCAAGGTGGCCTTATAGCGGCCTTGCAGTATTTAAAGGGGGCCTACAAGACAGTTGAAGAGGGGCTTTGGGTCAAGGGCATGTAGGGATAGGACAGGGAGTAATGACCTTAAACAGAAAGAGGGTAGATACAGATTAGACATTATGAAGAAATTATTTGACATGAGGGTGGTGGGACAGTGGAACAGATTTCCCAGAGAAGCTGTGGATGCCCCATCCCTGGAAGTGTTCAAGACCAGGCTGGATGGGGCTTTGAGCAACCTGGTCTAGTGGAAGGTTGCTCAAAGTGGCATGGGGGGTTAAAACTAGATTGTCTTTAAGGCCCCTTCCAGCCCAAACCATTCTATAATTCTGTGATCCTATGTGTGCCCTGTCAGAGGACTCAGTCTGGGCTGTAGATTTTACTGGAAATTACTTTCCTATATTCATTAAGGGATAAGTTTTTTTGACCAAGTACAGGTAGTTGCTGGAAAAAATAGTTGTTTCTTTACCTCCTCAGAATTCAGAAAGGTTATTGCAAACATTTACAAAGGTGTGGACTGGAATACAGTTTTTAGTGAACTAATCTGTGAAGCTCGAAATGAACAAAATGATTGCTCACTTTCCCACAGGAAGAAATCATTGAGTTTCACCCATGCTCCCTTTCCTGTATGATTAACTGATACTTCTGAACCAGCAACAGATGACCTGCAGTAACCATTCACAAGGGGCTAAAGTCATAAATAGATACAGTCTCAAAAATATTTATCTAAAATCAAAACAACTCTCAAATCAGCTGAGCAACATGATGGGTTTGCTTGGCACACATTAAGATAGAGGATTGAATCTTCCCACAACTTAGAGCTTATGCGGTTTTCTCAGATAATTCATGCAAGGAAAGCAATAAGAGATCTAACAACTAAGAAAAAAATTCAGATATAAATATCTATGCTGAATGCAAGCTGGCTATATTTCATTGATGGCAAAAATAAAAATGCAGACCAGTTTTATCATGACTTTCAAACAGGAGTGCAGAGTCATAATTAAACTCAGATCTCAACATAAATGCAAAACTCAGTTATATCACCATCAACAAAGTCTATACAACATAAACATCTATTAATAATGAGAAGCAACTCCACCAAACTCATGGATAAATATAGAATAAATAAATTAAAAAGACTTCAGATACCTGCCCCAACAGACTGTGCTGGAAGTTAAATCTTATTAATACTTTAATGAAATGAAAGTTATCTTCTATCAGCACAACATTCTCTAAAGAGTTAGGAAGCAGCTGGAAACACCCATGGAGGGTACCAGCTAGCCTCCGAAGATGCTATCCCCAAAAACCGCGACCCACAGAACATCAGCCTTTTCAGTTCTTTGGTAAGGTTCTCCATCCGCTGTGGTGGCAAAGCAGAGTTCAAAGGCTTGAACTGCCCCATTAATTCACTCCAGGTTTTATCCTACTGCAAATAACTCACATCTCAGGGTTCTTTTCTCCTTTAAAGAAAGCAAGGAAGGACTGCAGATCTGCACAGCCAGTTGCTATGAGCGCTTACTTTGGCTTACAGAGAAGGGCCAAAGAGTAGGGGGAGTTTTCGGGACTTACTAGAAACATTTTTGCCTCCACTTAAGGAGTCATTCACATATTCTAGCTCAGCGGGAGAGGAACTAAGCAAGAAAAGTGGCTGGGCTCAGTGTGGCATAACAGTATTTACAGTATGATTCACAGATTAAACACTTGCTAGTGGGACAGAGAGACATAATGGGTTTCAGCAATACTTGTGCAAGGAGCTAAACAGGTAGGCAAAGCACAGAAGAATAAGACTACCGAATCCCTGATTTCTTCCATTCTTCTTTCACATTCAAATGTAAGAGGCTGCTTGAATTTAAACGACACATCTTGGAGCTTTATAGCATTTATGATAATTTGATGGCACAGGCGCGGTCAGTGTTAAATACAAGGAGATTTCATCATTCACATAGTGAACGATAAAGCTTTACAAACCACAGTAGTCTGGCATCTATTCAGAAATTAATTGAAATATTTTGTTCTAATTGCAGGAGACTTAGTACAAAGTTTAATGATTATGTAGCTGTTATACTATTTATAAGGCACTCCTCAGGCACACCCATGGACTGGCTCATCAGCATGTCAAACACAGAAGATATATACATGTAAGCAAATCATAACAAAGAAAGTTAGGTCCTGACTTTAAAATGATAGAGGTCAGATCCCACAACCTTGAAGATCTGGAATAAGTTTGGTGCTTAGGAGTAATTTAAAAATTAATAATGCTCCTCTAAGGAAAGAATTGAACTTTTAAGTACAAATGTGGCTATATTTCTGACATCAGCACACTTAATCAAATCATATCTGAAAAATTAGGAAATTACAAAAAAAAAACTGTCTGTCCTGTCTGAGGAGAAACAGATCGGATTTCAATGAACTAAGTGGAGTGAAGGAGTTAAGGACAGAGGTTCAAAATACTAGCAGGAATACAAATGCAAACTGATGTATTCAGAAGAGCCCAGGGAAATAAGACCTTTTGTGCAAAGCCTGTCAGAAATTAAAATTTCCTGTTGCCATGGAAATAGAAATAAAACCAAAACCCATTCCCAATCACAATGGAAGGGTGGAATTTTGAAATTTCCTCTGAAAGAAAGTTTATAGGGGGAAAAAAAAAAAAAAATATTAATCCAGAGCTATAAAACTATGTTGCTTCTGACATATGAAATGCTTGGTGTAGGTAAGGATCAGGATTTCATTTCAGTAGTTCAGCTCACCTCTATTTATATAATTAAAATATTAATAGGTATATGATAACAAATATACTTAACATATAAGAAATGATTCTTCAATACTGTGTGCGAATATGTGCAAGACAAAATGAACAGATCACAGAGAAGATGATTAAATATTTATGGTTTGTACTTTTGACTTTTAGAATCAGACATGAAATAGAATTACTAGCATTTCCTTACAAGGGTGCTGCTGGGGAGAGAAATCACATCCGTATAGTCTCACATACCAAAATGATTTATACCAAGAAAAATTAGGCAAATATGCCAAAGACTGATAGTAGCCTTAAAATTTGCTCATGGCAGACTGTCACTATATCTCCATCGTTCTCCCAAGGACCCTTTTACTGAGTGAGTTATTTCACTCTATATTGACATGTATTCCAAGTTTCCTCCACAAAGATTCTTCCTCCTTTCCCACCAGTGAGATGATGGGAAAATATTGGCCAACATCACAAAGGGTATCAACTTCTCCCTCTGAAGTCCAAGACAGAGTCACAACGGCAATTCAAATGTACAAGGCTGGGTCCCATCATCTGTCTGTTTTCTCTTCACCACACCCCAAGTTCCCAGGCCAGGGACACCTCTGTGACACAAGTTGGTAGCCCACTAAAGTCCTTATTGAGGCCACTGAGTCAGACTCTCAGTGGAGTAAGTTTTCCCATCCCCAACAAACTGACAAGTTATACAACATTTTGGACTGTTGACACAACTATGGAGTCACTGAAAAAAGAGTTGGGTCTCCACCAGGATGCCAGTAATCCAGGGCCTTTTCAGCTTTTCAGGCTCACAGTTCCCCTCCGCCCACTCAGCAGAGAATTATTATTTTTTTAAGACCTGGGTCATTGGAGCAATCTGCTCTGTCTTTATACAGACTTGTATCAGCATGACTGAGATAATGACCAGCTGGTGCTGGGGCTGAGCAAGGAGCCGCAGGAGAGCAGGAGGAATTCTTGAACCACTTTTGCCATCAACCCTTCATCTTCAGTCTCTCTGGCTTGAGCTCAGCTCCTTTGCTCCCTAAACTGTACAGAAAAAACCCTACGCTTTGTCTTCTTGCAAAAGCCTTTCACATACATTAAGATTGCTCTAACTGCCCAGGCCTTTTCTTCTCTAGACTAAACAGCATAAATATTAAATAATAATATTATAACAATCTCTCTCTTGAGCCTACCTATCCATTTTAGTACACTACATCTGCTTACCATACACTAAGTAGTTAGTGCTTGATGCTAGTTTACTTACTGGAAAGAGCTCTATTTGAAACATATTCACCAATTATTGCAGAAGAACATAAATATCCATTTGTAACTACTATGTAAAAGAAATAACAATTTTCCCTCTGATCACAGAAAGCCTTCACAGTTAGATTCCCATCAAAGGAATCACATGAACAGATGGGGTCTGACACGTTTTTCATGTGTTTTCTTTTTTGTGCTTTATAACAAAGCTCTCACTCATAAACTTGTTAAAATGGGCTCATTTCCTTTCTCAGGATGTGATTTTCTTGTAACTGCTTTTTATCTTCTGTCTTGAGCAAACTAGACGATTCATTACTCCCTACCAATTACCACCTGAGAGTCACGCACTTCGAGGAAGGCAACGGATCAGCGATAGCAATCACGGAACTGATACAGATTGTTTTTTCTTTGCTCCATCTGTATTCTCCAAGGAAAATAAGCATTTTCCAAAGAATACAGCTAAAACTGGATGAAAACCATTTTTTGTGAATAGAAAATTCATTGAAAAAGGCTGTGACAGAGGAAACAACTTTATTTCTGAATCCAGCCCACAGTTGGTGGGAATTTTCCACAAAACAAACAAAATGAATAAAAACAAAACAAAAAAGGCAGGAGGGATTTTGGAACAGTGCATATTTCATTGTGAAATTTTCTGGGAGCATCTTGCTTCCAAAGATGCTGAAATATTGCATTTCAACATATTCTAAAAAAAATACTTTTTTATTGTGAAACTTTTTTGTTTCAAACCAGCTTAAATTTAATTAGATGCAAAAGAATTAACCCCTCAAAATCAAGGGAAACATTGAGTCAAAGAAAAAAAGCTCAAGGGGTCTTTTTTAATATGGATATTTTAAACAATTTGGTTCAGGGACCAAATAGAAAAATCTACTGTTTGCTGTAATAAATTATACTAACTTTTATATAAGCATGACAGGACAGTACAGAGGACAATTATTTCCCCCCCTCATATGAATATGTCTTTTTTTTTTTTTTTCCTTAGATATTTCATTGATGACAGCTCATTTTAAACAGCTTGGCAAAAAATAAAATGAGCTCTTCCAACAAGACCACAACTTTTTGTACTTCTCCACAGTTAAGTCAGAACTTTCCCAGTAACATGAGGTCTTCTTCAAGATCACCACCCCATTTTTGACCACCACGCCCCCCCCCAGGGAAGGAGTGTATAGAGAGACAGCTGCCGTCCTACATAGCTTAAATGTCAGAAAAAGAGGCAAAAGATGTGACGGAAACCAGAAGTGCTGGATGACAGAATGGCTGGCACGGGATCACATGCAACTTTGATGAGAGCCGCAAGGGAAGATCCCGATCCTCTGCAGCCCGAAGCCGCTGCCCTCCACTGCGAGAGCGAGCTGCCTGAGCCAGCCCCGATCCGTCCCGACGCTCCGTGCCCGCCTGCACCGCGATACCGACGGTTTTCTCTTCCTGGCAGAAGCAGGATCAGCTCGCGATCCCTTCAGTACCGTTGTTCCCAGATGATCACAACAAAACACTTAGCCATCCACATTCCCAGCACTTGAGCTGCCTTCACGCTGCCAAAGCTAACTTTTAATTAAGGTGTCAAAAACTAACAGGATTGATCACAGAAATGGTTTCCTTCACGCTGAACTGTCTCAGTTTCCAAACTCCTTTTTCAGCTACTTTTTTTGACCACTTAATTAACAAGTGGTTCATCATCTGACTTGCCAAGAGAAAGGCATCTCAGTCTCCATGAAAGCAGTCAGAGATAGGAAAGAGTCAGCTATTTTTTTTTCCCTGACATTTTTTTTATGCTGAATTGTATATATAACTTCTTTTTGATGACTTAGACCAAGAACAGATCACTCTGATAACGGTGGAATTATTTGGCCATGACAGTTATTCAAATATTTTTGCCTACCTTTTTTCACCACATAAAACTTCCTACATTTTCCTCCTCTTTTTCTCCTCCATCCAAAAATAATCAACCAGCCCACGTAAGGTTTATTGCAAGTGGGTTTTTGTATGGTGAACTCAATTTGTGATGGGCAAGTCACCTGTATTTTAAAGGAACTGGATACTGAAATTACATGTGGGAGAACTGAATTTTAGTAATACAAAGCATTTCTTCCTAACCTCATTCCCTTCACCCTTTCTTTCAGTTTGCTGAATTTCATTTTGCTGGGAACATTGCACAGATTATATAGCCTGACACATGCTGTATGCCTAAAAGGGGAGTACATGTTGCCAAAGCCCTCTTGGACGCTATCAAGTACAGAATCAACAGAAAAAGAAAGACCATGCAGTCAGCTAGACTGTCACCTTCCCAAAATGTAGGAGCTGAGGAGAAGAAACTTCAAGATGGGTGTGTGTGTGTAGGATTTCCCAACAAAGCATCTTTGCAGCATGTCCTCTCTACAGACATGGCACTTGCCATCAGCCCCTTTTTCCTGCTCCATCACCTCCTTCCAGCTGCTCTCATTGCATCTTTCCTCTGACTTCAGGACTGAAGAGGCATTTTAATGCTTGGGGAAATTGGCATCGGACTAAGGACAACGTGGACAGGGCACAGAAGGCTGCAGTCCGTGCAGTGCAGCTACGCAGCAGAAAACCACCGGTGCAGAGGTGTCCTCTTCTTTCCACCATCGCCCTGAGTACAGAGCATGCAAGAGCTGCAAGGCACATCCAGCGTGCAGATTCCCTACCCCGATCCCCAGATTTCTCCAACATTTAGTTTCATATGGACTCACAGTGGCCCTAAAGAATCTCTGAACCCTGATTTTTCACTTAGATTTCATTATGCTACTCCTCTTCCTGCTCTGTCATTACTCCTATGACAAGGCAGAAAAGCCAGGGGAAAAAAAATCTTCAAGCCATCTTTTCCCTCTCGTCTCAGTATTTGCTTTCAAGAAAACCTCATGTTTTCTAAATCCTTCCCAGACACCTTAAATCTTCTTGGGACTAATTAAAACATTAAATGGGGTGCACAGAGGTTTTCAGCGGGCGACAATACAGTGCAAGAAAGCTAACAAAACCCAACATTTCTGCTGGAAGTGCCCTTGGCAAAGCCCCCGTTCCCACTCGCGCGCTCTCACTGCTTCGCCGAATGGGATCTCTTTGCATGCACTGCACACCCCGTAATGCAGCAACTCCTCGGCCAGCGCCAGGACAGTAGATTAACAGAGGTTACCTTTGGTGCCAGACTTCTAAAAGCCTGCACAGTAACACTTCGACAGCTGTCCAATCAGTCTCCATACGTTTAAATATATAAAATACCCAAAGCACTAGCCTCCCATTTACAGAGGCAGCCTAAAAGCCAAGAGTACATTACTGCACCAAAAGCTGCAACTAGAACAGAACCAGATTAATACCTGAATTTCTATCGGATTAATACCTGAATTTCTATCAACCTTTCATTCACTGAACACTGCCAGAACTTTAGTTCTGAGGCTTGAGATACATTAAATGTACCATAGCTATGCATGAATCCGTATGTTGCTTAGGAATGCTTCTGACAAGTTTTAAATTAATTCTCAAGCCCTGTAACGGTGTATTTGACATCACTCCAGTCTGAAATGCTGTACCCTATCTTTTCCTTCAGATTCAACTGTCTAAAAAAATTCTCCAGATAAATATTTTCTATTATTTATTTTGATTCTTCTGTCAATACAACAAAATGCTAATGCAAAAGCGTGTGGTGCCAAAGGTAGAACAGAATTATAAAAAATTCAAGCACCCCCATATCCTGCCCACCAGCCATTTCTCTTTCCACACCTATAAACAGAGCCTAACCTTAAAAATACCCAGCAAGGAAAAATACTGCTATGGTTTTGGTACATTATGTTTTTGCTGTTAAAAAAAAAAAAATAAAAAATGGAACAACATAAAAAAATTATTGCCCCAAGGGAAGGGAGGTGTTTACAAAAAGTCATGTTTGTTTTTAACCTCCTTAACTTCAATGTGCCTTTCATTTCATTCAACAGTCGCCATCACCACAGAACAGCAAGATTGTTACTCCATGTCCTCCTGAAATATTTAGAGAACTAAGAAAAAAAAGTGGTTTGCCTTCTACCCAGAAGGCTTATGAAGCCATGCTGTCAGATGCCAGCATCCTTCTGGTTCATAAAGAATTCCTGTGCACTCATGAGAATTCAACTGGCATTTTGGCATCATGAGTTATTTATTCACCACAGTTTTTTTCCAAAGACCCACAATCCAAATATGCAAGATTAAAACCTCATTTTCCAAAAACCAAAGAAATGGATATTTATTTGTGTACTTGGGGTTACTCCACCTGGAATAAAATGTCAAACTTATCTATCTCCCTGTCTCAGAACCTAAGCTGGTCTTCAAATAATTGATTAAAAAAGAAAAAAAAATCCTAAAATGCACAATTCAGGAGGAGGGAAAATCCCTTTCTGTGAAATGCATGGCATTTGATGTTGTCAAAAAATAATACTGGACTAGAGAAACTGTTTGAACTCTTTCACGCGTGTATTTTCCAGGTTTCTAGGAAATGGGGTAGAAGCTGCAAGGATGATTTATAGCATGTGTAACACTTCAGAAAAATCCGAACTCCAGTCAGCATGAAAGGCAGAGACAGCATCACATCTAGAAACTGGCTTAAGAGAAAAGGACATGTTGTACCTGCAACTCAAAGCCTCTGGGAAAGCAACGTATTATTCTAGCTAATGGAATGGGTTCAAGGTTATATACAAATCTCTACCAGTGATTCAGTAAAAGCCCTTAGATTAACACGACACAGAGTAGCCTTCAAACGGCTGCAGCTGAATATCTGAACCTCAAACTTCTTCCTTGTTTCTGCTTTCTCTCCCAGGTCTCTCAGACATGTAGGAGACACCAAATTCAGTGATATTCTACCTCCCCAAAGGTCATTTCACACAGACCTCATTATTTCCTCACCCAACCCCAACCCTTTCTAGGGACAGCTGGCCACACACCTAATAGCCCCAGGAAAGGTCTGTCCCCAAGGATATAGGGGTCCCTCAGCCTATATGCTCAACCAAGAAGAGCTCAGTGTTAAGTGTGCACATGAAGAAAGGGAAGCCCATGTACCGGCATCTGTGCACGGTCCCTTGCTCCTCTTCACCACCAAGGCAGCTGCAACATTAAAAAGCAGTTGCAGCTAAACAATATTTCTGCTATTTCTCCAAGCCCAGAATTTTTACAGGTTTACAGCTGTAATACTGGGACTTGGCTTACTATTATATTTATATTAATGCACAGGAGCAGACTTTACAACATATGGCACAGTAAGAATTTTAGCTGTAATACTGGGACTTGGCTTACTATTATTTATATTAATGCACAGGGGCAGACTTTACAACATATGGCACAATAAGAATTTTTTATATGGCTTACAGGAAGCCAAAAAATAATGCAAATTTGGGTCACAAAAGTACTGTCAGCATATTGTGCCTGCCTCTTTGCCAGCACCGGTTAGCTCCCTCTGGTATTTTATTATGGGGTTTTTTTTTAATTACTGCAGAAGACTGAACTTCAACTTGCAGGTCATTGCAGGCTCTAACAGACAGCTTGGGAAAGTCCAAATTTTCTTTTATAGGAAGAAGTTTTTAGCAATATTACACTGGATTGATCCTTAACCAGTGGCTATCACTGACCAGCCTTCAGGCTTCAGAATGAACTCCTGTATCTGGCTTCATGTCACCCAAGTTCAGATGCCTACATCAGAAACACGGGCCTTCCTACACATACAGTGTTGAGAGGGGAAGGATGGCATCACTGAAGGATAATCACATCCTGACTTGTTGTCTAGCACCCATCAGATCTAACTACAGCTACCCAGTGGTGCGGTTGACACACCAGAAGGA
>KL280269.1:64973-79281 GCA_000699545.1 Podiceps cristatus | reverse complement strand
CTTATCCTAAGATAAGTAAGGGCAAGGCAGGTCTGCAGGCTTTACACAATGCTTTGCATCTCTTTCACACCACTGTTTTATTTCCATGTAGGAAAGAGAGGTTTTTTTGGATTAATCTGTTTTTTGGGTGGCAGAGGGGCTGAGGAATCAGCGTTTGATGCCAGGCATACGAGTAGCAGGGGTTTGCTTTCATGATCCAGCCTTCACGCAAAGCACTTGGCTGCCGGTGCCTCGCGCGGGGCGGCAGCGCAGGCCGCGCCAGAGCCGCACCCCGGGTTTGACGGGTGCCTTCTTTGTGCCTCCCTGGGAGGTTTTATCCAGGGGGCCTGACGCTGAAGTGGAAAGGAGCAGACACTTTCCCAAACTGAGTGTGTGCAAACTCTTTCTCAACATTAACCTTCTCCCTGCTCCTGGTTTTATTGCGGTTGGCAGCAGCAGGGAGTGGAAGGAGGGATAAGAGACCTGCTCCTTCCCCGGCTTGCTCCAGCACTGCACTTATTTCATAGAGGTTCACCTGAAAACGTACCTCCTCCCCATCACCTCTCTGACTTTTTTTCTCTCAAAAAGCCTTACGAAGCAGGGCAGCAGTGTTATCCTCGTCACACAGAAAGGGAGCAAGAGGCAGGGGAAGGAAAATACTTGCCCTAAAATCCTGGCTTTCCGTTATAAGGAGCCTCTTTTGCTCCTTAGTCCAAGCACAGCAATGTGTAGTACAGTGTGAATTTAGTGCCACGTTTTCTGAAAGCCGTTATAAGACACATACCTTCTAAATACCTTCTTTACAGTTATTTCCCAAAGGTATGTATGGGGCACTGAAAACTAGAAAGCTCTCCTCCCTCAAAAAGTAGCTGTATACGATGCTAACGGCAGAGGAGGGCTTTGAAGATGTGTCACCAAAAGGAGTTAAGCAGCCAGAGCGATCCCGTGTCTTTTCTGGGGGTGCCAGGAAATGGAGAGGATGGGTATTTTATCCACAGCCCCATTTATCATCTCAGACAAGTGACTGGACAATATACCAAAGGTGAAAGATGACATTATTGGATTTGAGCTGCTTACAAGGATTGCTGTGTATGCATGAAAGTGTCTTTCAGTCCTCTCTTCCTTGAGGGGACTCTTCCCCGGGCTCAGCAGTTGGCACTACCCTGAACCTCAAATGAGCCCTTCACAGGCCTTCGGGAAACACTCCCCAGCACCTGGATCCTCTGAAGATGTCCTGCTGGAAAGGGCTGGCAGGAGTGACTGCACTCTGTGCTTGCGGTTCCTCGACTCCTTCAGAGCCAAAAGAAAACAAATTTTTCTATTCAGCCTATAAAGGTCAGATTCAAAATAAAACTCCAGAACCAAAACTAGATATAAATTATAGTCCTGGTAAGCTTATTAAATAGATAACAGTCCTCATGCTTAAGCTTATTTTTTACCTCTTTTTTTTTTTTTTTTTTTTTAACTGTAGATATACACTAGATTTTATAAGTGGGGCCCAGAACACACCGTAATGCCCACTGGTGCGTGCAGCCGCAGTCACGTATCTAAGGGAGCTCTCAGAGCTCCCTCCCCACCTCCAGTTTCATGTCTCTGGTGTGTCAGTGCTGGTTGCTAGTTCTCTTTAGGGTGCTGCTGCAGCTCTCAGAGCTCCCTCCCCACCTCCAGTTTCATGTCTCTGGTGTGTCAGTGCTGGTTGCTAGTTCTCTAGGGTGCTGCTCCTCCCGCCCGTGAAAGCCAAGAAAGGAGGTGTCACACGAGACGAGGTGTTTATAGAATTAAGGTCATTTTGTGATAGGAATGCCAACAGCATTGAAATGTTTGGTATATTAAGAACAGAAAATAAGGAAAATGACCTAAAAGATGACTAGAGTGAGGCATGGTCCACTCATATGAAGCACCATGGCCCAGATTCTTAGTGACATTTTAGCAATGACTTTTTGAAAGTTTGAAACTTGAAGCTGAGCTCCAACGGGACACAAAGTGTTCTGCAGTGTTGCCACGAGCAGAAATACAGATTATAGTGCTATTAATGGCTTTCTCGTTAGAGAATTTGACACTACCGTTGATTCAAGAACTTTCACTGCCAGTTTCAATCAATATGACCTTTTGGATTGGCATCAAAACTGTAGCAAAGACTTGCTTGTCAGAGGTGGCTCTTAGCCGTTAATGTTGTTCATGAATGCAAGAGGGAGAGGAGCAAAGTACAAGATGGGGGTATTACAGAGTAACTTTACTGCAAGCTATAAGGTGCTTTGCTTGTAAAACGAATGAAGGAAGACCCAGTAGATTTTAAGCCATTTTCCTATCTTGGCACTCTTGCCTCATTTTGGTGTGTGTTTGCATAGAGGATAAGGAGTCCTCCCAACACAAATCAGGAAATTCAGCTTTCATCATGACATCCAAGAGCCAGGTTACTCTTAGTTTTCCATGAATTAAAAGAGAAGCATCCTTCTCCTCTCATCCTTGCATCCTCTGCAAGGATTAAGTACTTTCAGTCAGCATCTGAGTTCCTTCTGGGAAGGATCTTGTCAAAACACTAGAGACTTCCACAAGATGAGAAGGAGAGAAGCCCTCCTTTTTCATTGCATGGGCTTGTAGACTTTCTTTGTGCATAGCAAAAAGCTCTCCTGGGGTAAGGTGCCCCCTTTTCCAGTAGTAATTTAACATTAAATAGAATTGTAGAGACCTAGCAGTGATTGCAGCACCTGCTGTACTCTGACAATCTCATTTAGGCTACCCTCAAGTCTTTATTTTATTTCCCAGACAGGATTTTTTTTTTTTTTTAAGCTTTAATAGTTGCATATTAACCATTACTGACTTCGAAGAAAGTCTGAACTAGATAAGAATGAGCAAATGTTGGTCATTTTCTTGTGACCTGCTTCAAAAACCTCTACAGTCAAGACAGCTGAAGATTAAAATGACTCATGTGGTCTAGAGTCACCTCTGATTCAGTAGGACATTGGCTTGCCACCAAGAAGAGATGAATCACGACCTAAGGAAAATCTCACAGCAGTGATTGTTAACTAAGTGTGATGTGAAAGGCAGCTCTTATCCAGGATTTGCATGTGTGACTGTCATTTAGTTACTGCATGAAAAGTACAGGGAAACGCGCCATCTTAAATCAGTGGGAACAGCTGGAGTCAGAGAAAGGCTTCTTTTTAAGTGGCGGTACGTACCTGATGTATATATGTGACAGGTAGGCCTGGTGGCAGGGTTGTGAGGCCTCATCTGCTGCCTTGACCAATTTTTCTGTCTTGGAAAGACCATTTGTGCTGCGGCAGAGGAGTGGCTGCCCCGAGACCATCTCCTCTGCAGCCTGGGAAGCACAACTGCCTTTAAACACCCGGGCTTGTGCCTTTAGCTCAGAAGTACCCCTGATTCAGAAGGCTTGGTGCCACTCTCTGCATTTAAACTCTTCTGAGCTCAAATTTAAAAAGTCAATAGTATTCTGTAACCTCCTTGTAGCTTTATTGAAGCCTCCATCATCACTTCTGCTGTCTCCCTGCAAAAATTTCAAATGGTAAATTGCACCTTTATAGACTCTCTATTAATCTCTCGGTGAATTACTATTTCTACAATTTTCCACAATTATTACTCCTTAGTTCATTTTCTTGATCTTAAGGTATGGCTCAGTGTTCAATATAGCCAAATTTATTTGAAACACTTGAAGAAGTTCACCTTGATACTCCATCTTTCTGCGAGAGCTCATTATAATGAGACCGTAGATTATTATAGTTGTACTTGAAGCTTACATATTTCTTCTGCAGTTTTCCCCAAATGCTTAAAGACACCAGCTGGTATTAGGTAACTTAGCTTGATTTCCATTTTCTTATTCATGCTGAGGAGCAGCTTAGTGTGGAAATAATTCCTGTTTTTATTAGGCTTGCTTGTGAAGTTCTAAGTCTACAAAACAATGTGTGGCGGGAAACAAAATGCACTTTGTCTGACTGATGTGCGTTGACATTTCCTCTTTGACACAGTCTGGCCGTACCCTGGGACCTCTGAGGGCCATCCTGTACCAGATGTGCCCCCTGACCAGCCTCCATCTCCCTGTTTGGACAAGGCTCGGATGCCTTTCCCTCCCCTGTTTCCATGGGAAGGAAACACGGGTGAATAGGCTGAGAGGAAGAGAGCTACGTCATGCTCCGGCTGATCCCTTGGAGCAACACCATCATGAAAGGGTTGTCCGTAGCCCAGGGACAGCCCAAGTGCTGAAGTGCCGCTCTACTGAAGTCTGTGGGTATTTCCTAGACCGTACTGAGAGGGCAGCTCACGTGTCAAAAACCATGTCAGAACCTGGTATTTGTCTTCAAAGGCCTCAGTTCCCGATGAGCATCTCTCAGGTTTCAGCAGTACTGAGCTCTCAGAAGTCGTATGGGATAGGAGTGCTCAAAACTTGTGATCAGGTTATCTTGTATTGAATACTTGTAAGAGGCGGCACGTTAAGCAGTGGTGGGTTTGGGAAGCTTGGCTCTGTTTTGGGCAGAACCACCATGCTGCAATCAGACACTATCAATCATGCTTCACTTTTGGGAGGACTAGTACCCTTAATCTTAGCGATTGCTTCTGAAGAAGTTTATTTAAGAAGGAGCTTATTTTTCTCCTGTGTTTTCTGCCATAATACCTGTACACAAAGCCTGTGATTATTTGAGGGAGATTGTTGGAGAGAAGGGAAAGGAACTCAAGCAGGAAAATACTTATGAGAATGATGTAGGAGCTTGATTTCCAAATGACCAGCAAAAGACACAAATGAGCTCTGAAGACAAATTCCTTGCCTGTGAGGACTGTGCCTGCCTCTTCCTCAGCTGACAATGTCTGGTTCTTGATAATTCACAAGCCCAGTCCAAGAGCTCCTTTGCTGTGAAACTCTCTCATCTTCACATTCTGGGCTGTTTTCTTTAAAACAGGATAAAGTGGTAAAAAAGTGAAAAATGTGATCTCCCATCCAGTTGGCTTTAACAAACTGTTTTGACATGTCATTTGTCTGGAGATGCTCCTGTTGTAAACCTATTAATCTGAAACTTTCTAAATTCCTTTAGTCTTGATTATCCACGTTTTAAATTATAAGAATGCTAAGACCACAATCGTAGTCTTTTTGAGGAAAAAATGCCATAGGAAACTACTTCTTTCCTGTAACTAGAACATTCAAATTTCTCAATCACCTGTTCTGATCTGATATCGATTTCCTTTAGTATTTCTTCTTCCTCCTTAGGGAAATAAATCTGTTTCTGGTATCTATCAGCCATTCTTCCCTTTGATAAAAAGAATTCATATAATTCTTAAGTAATGCTAAATCTTCTGTCAACAAATTAGTCTTGTCATCAGCCATAAGGGGCCTCATGATCTTCTTGGTGACCCCTTGCTTCTAAAATACTTGAGAAAAAAATCCATGTATAATAACTCCTGGCTATTCCTGTAATGTTTGTACTTTTATTTACAACTTTTTATGGTGTTTTGAAGCAAATTGGCTAGATTTTTTATCTTTTCTCAGAAAAAAAATGGAAACTTTAAAAAAATATCCTGTTTGTGAGTATGATGGCAGGGGCTTAAGACAGCAAATGAATATATGTCTAAGGTTAATTCAATATGTGCAGGTTAATTCTGTAAAATCAATAATTTAGTAGCTGTAGCGGTTGTTGGAGATCTATGGGTTGTACGGGATATGGGATCAAGTTTCTGCCTTTGTCCCATTCCAGATAAGTGCCCAAATCACTAGATTATATGATCAGTCTATCTTTTTCTAGTCAAATAATTATTTATCCAAAGTTCATCTCCAATAGAGAGAAATTGGGCTTAATACCTTCCCACAACTCATACATATGCCCCAGCAGTTGGATTATTAGCTGTTCTTTCTACATGCTTTGACCAAAAATTTAATCAAGAACTGTCTTTACATGATTAAAAAAGGTTTTGACACTTTCTAACACAAAATGTTTCCACTGAAAAAAATGCACCTTTTTTCTGGTCTCCCCCCAACCCGTGATATCACTGGATATTTTACTGGTTACATTTAGTAGGCTTGGGATTTCAGGTTTTTTGTTTAAGATCTCTTTCTTGCGAGCTGTTTTGCGTGGCTGGAGGCATGACATGAAGAACAGGCTCCACGACTAGACCCATAGTCCATCACGGAGCTATATTGTACTTAAAGGATATTTTCTCTTGTTAGCATCAATTGCATTTTCCTTTTTTCCTCTGATTTCATACATACTTATCTGCTAGTCCATGCACCATGTAAAATCTCTATCATGTTTAAAACATGATATTTTGCATACTGTATTTTCCTCTCTTTTTAAAATTATTTTAAACATTATTTGTCATTTTTTACCAATGCATTTTCCATTAAAAAGTACTGTTTGCTTCTAGTTAACATTTAACTGGAACTGTCATACCTAATGCTTTAGTAATCTTAGGACGCGCTGTATTGGCCTGAAGCTGCTTAAACTCGGGCCTTATGCTGTTGGAAGAGTACTTCTGTCAGGCTTTCCAGATTTTCCGTGGTGTGGGTTCGCAGATTTACCTCTTCACCTCCAATATGTGTCCAGCTGATTCTTAAAACCTCTGTCAAAAATTGCTATCATTTCACAAATTATAAAGGAAAACACAGCTCTGTACCATGTGCTCAAAGCTATTGCTTGATTTATTCCTTCCACTTAATATGCCCCAGATTATATCCAGTACTTGAATTTCTACTTCGTTTTTTTGTCTCCTTTCAAAACCATATTAGTTTATTGTTGCCTCCTGCTCAGTTCCATCTACCATCTCACTTCCTTTAACTCAGGTTTTGAACCTTGGTAATTGTAACCAGCTGGTAATGCCTCCTGGGGTTCCTTCCTCGGTAAATTTTACTTCCATTTAGCACCTGGAGACATTCTATGTCTTGCCCACTCTCTGAAGAGCAGAGATTTGAAAGGGGCAGGACGGGCAAGTAACTACTGCGCTTGCCGTCTCTTGAACTGGAAATTTTCATGATCAAAATTAAACGCAAAGCAATTGTATTGTGTGATCTGTACACGATACCAGACACAAACCGGAATGAAATTTCTTGTTAGGCATGTCCTCCTTTCTGAAGTCACCGTGTTGGCAGGTTCGGTGTTCTTGAGTTTTGCCCCAAACAAACAATCGGCTTCTGTTGCTGTTAGGTGAACAGGTTGTCTCTGTTCTGTGTCCTCTGATGGGATTTCCTCTGGTGAAAATCAAAAAGGCTTTTGCGTGGTGGCACTTCTGAAAATGGACAACTTTACCTTGCTTTACAAATTTCTGCTGTTTCTGCATCTTTTGTTCACTTTAGAACTTCTCTGGGGCACAGGACTATTGTCACCATCATATCGACTATATTGAAAACAGCCATCTGCCTATGTATATTATACCTCTTGTGGTTTTTTTAGCTCTAACTACAAACTTCAGCTGTATATATATGGGGTTTTTTTCCTCCTATAAATAGCTGAATGGCAAAAAGCAGGAGTTAGAGCTGTGAATTTGATTTTTAATAGTATCATTGATGTTGGTTTAAAGCATGTGTAATCATACATCCACTAAGTAACTGGCTTATGTGGAAGCACAAACAATTTTATTAAATAGTATTTGCTAGGCTTGCTGCCCCTCAAAAAAAAACATTCATTACATCCAGAATCTGTGAATTTACAGTACATTGTTTCAGATATGTTTGAAAGTGTACATTAGTTATAGGTAATACACGTAAAACATGAATCCTGTCTAATTAACTTTGGCTGAACAAGAAAACTTTCATATGAAACACTTGTCTCTGAAGAAAATTTTGTTGTATTTGTCTTTTTTATTCCCCCAGTAGAAGATGCCCTGTGATCTCTGGCAGCTCAGGCAGGAGTGGGAAGTGCAATCAGTTAGAGGAAGTCTGCAGTAGACTGGCCCTTCCATAGCAGAAAAGACCAAAACAGCGGTTGCCGATGAATGAGGAAAGCTGCCAACACCTACAGCGGGAGCGCGGCCTGGAGAGACGGCGGTAGGCGGGTCGGCTCTTGCCTTCCCCTTCTCTCCCAGGTTCCTGAGCGCATGAGCAACTCAAAACCGACAGCGGGTATAGTGAAGAGGAACGTGTCTTCTCCAGGACTGACCACTCTGACACCTGTAAGGATGAAAAACACGGAAGGGGGAGAGGGGAGAGGCTGGAAATGCTCTATGTGAAAGATGACCTACTGTGGTAGAGCTTCTCTCTCCTGAAAACTCTCACCACCTGCTCTGTGCTCATGATGAAAAGCTATGCTGGATGTTGGCAGAGAAAGGCTCAAGATGACATGCAAGGAGGAGACTGGCACTCAGGACGCCGCAGGGGCTCTGCTCGCAGGGGTGTTAGCAGAAGGAGAGGCATTTCCAGACTTGCGGTGAGTTTCAGATAGCGCAAGCTTTCCCCGGTGCAATGGTTTTTACCTCACAGCTCAGGATTGCTCACAGAGCAGTCGTCGTTACAGGCACGAGAGGGCTGTGGGCTTGTTTCTGAAGGACTTTGATGGCCCGTGTAGATAATGCAGCATCTGCTCCGGACCAGTTCACGTGGAGGCACGCTGGGACAGCACGCTCTGGCGGGTACATATGATCCAGGTGATCCACCAGGAAGCTTATCAGGGCATGGATGTCCTGAAATGTGGGCTGGCAAAAGATCATTTGCCTAATAAAATCTTCTGAAAGAGGTGAGTGCTCACTTGGAAAAAAACCAACCAACCAAACAAGTGTTTCTATTTGGTTGTTCTAGTCTTGTCCAGAGGGTAATTACATTTTGTGGGGTTAACGTGTATCAAGGATCTCACCGAAGGTGCAATAACAGTGTTTATAGCTGTCAAGCATATTGACTGAAAAGGCTGATTGCCATCTCCAGCTCTACCAAGCCGCCCGGGGTCTCCAGTCAAATCATTACGGACAAGGAGCGCAATGATCACAAGCGCCTGGCAGCTTCCCGTTGGAGAAGGGGCGTTTTTCCCTTCTTCTCAAGCTGATTAGCCTTAGACCTGTGGCTTGGGTATAGACCTGAGGAACTTCTTCAGTTAATGGTTTCTGTCTCATCTGCAACAGAGTCGAGCTCGATGAACATCCTTTCAGAGAAATAATATTTTGAAACCATATGAATGTTTACACAGAGCAAAAGGAAGGGGTGCAAAGATTGTAAAGGGAGTCTGTGACTCCTGTGCTGTTGCTTTTTGGAAGGCTGTGCTTGGATTTTGCAGTATTTGCCCTGCTCCAATTATACTTTAATATTTCAGTGTGGGAAAAATAAATCTAATGTAGGGATGCAGCACTCAAGTGCTCTTTTCTCAACATACACATATATATGTATAAAATAAATGAAACATTACTTTTCATTAAGGGAAAAGATACCCTTGGCAACTTAAATTGGGAAGTTACTGGGGGAAAATAGCTCTCTTTAAGAAAAGTAAGTAAAGTAGGTGCAGGCAGTGACTTTAAATTGGACATTAAACTAATCCAGGGCTATACTTTAATAAAGGCTAGTGCTGGGAATTCTTATGGATTTTCTAGCTCATTGCTGGGATGACAGAGAAATACAATAAATGTTCTATTACTTACACAAGCTGCTGGTTTTCAGAAAATTAGTCACCAGTGACCTTTTACCCTTTGTCTTGCTCTCTCTCTCAGTAAAAGTACCTGATCAGAATCAAATGCAGCCCCGGTGTATGATGGCGTCCCTCCAGGCTGCGCGGGGCTGCTCTCCGTGGCTGCGGGTCCGGCGCTCAGCGTAGGGTAAGCCCGGCTTATTTTTCTCGTCGTGTGACTGTAATATGGGGCAGGAGGCGGGGGGAGGGAACGGACAGAGGAAGAAAATATTTTTTTCATCATTGGTTGTTATTTTTAACCATAGAAGAAAACAAAGACACAATTCTACATTTCTTCCTGGGAATGAAGCCCAAACTTTAAAACATAACCAATTAAACTGCTCAGAATTAAAATTTGAGAACCAATTTGGCTGGGTAATATCCCCAGCCTCACAAAACATAAACCTTTGTGTTTGATTGATATTTTTTTATTTTCCCTGAGTATCAAAACGTGATGTTTATATTCTCTACGATGAGGCACGGGCTTTTGCTGAGGGGGAGGGGACTATATTACTTGGTGTGTACCAGCCCTTTGGTAGAATTATATTGATTAGTTTTCCAGTTAGCAGAGAGACCTCCTTCTGACCCTATTTTCAGGGTCAGTAGATCATAATGCAGAAGCGCTAAGAGACCAGCGTCCCTCCCCATATTGCTTTTTGAAGAGTGTATGGACCAGAAATTCATCATTTTATATATATATATATAAAAAATGTGTGTGTATATATGTATAATCTATATATGTAGAAAAAGAGTGGGGCTGGACTTGGCTCTGCAAATGCAGGTATAAGTTATATATCAATTATAATAACATTTTTCTGTGAAAAGGAAATTCATCCAGCCTCTACTATACAGCTTTAAAACTGAATTTTGTCCTAAGTAGCTGGCTTTTTGAAACAGAAAAGAAATACCTCACAGTTCAGCACAGTGAGAACAGATGTGTCTTTGTAAAAGAGGAACGCACATCTCCATTTGAAGTGGAATTATTTTTCTGAGATCTTTGGGCTGAGAGCTATCAGACATGAACAGATAAAACAAAGAGCGACAAATTCGGCCCCATTATAGGTGCTCTGAGGATGTCCCATGAGCAATCTGTTGGCTTCCATCTTGTATTGTATGTCAACCATACATACCTCCAATTAAACACGAAATCATTTGTCAAAACTTGCTGCACTTTTCGTATCTAACATTTTCCATGGCAGGTGTATAACAGACAAAGAACAAGGACAACATGAAATGCCGAAAGAATGCTTTTAGTTGCTATTTTTAATTGCTATTTGAAGCTTACATTTGACATCCTTGGTCCTGTAAAAGGATAAGGACTGGAGTCAAGGACTCAAATATCCTCGCCCTAAAACCAGGACCTTGCAGAATGCTTTTGAACTCCGGTGCTCCCAGAGCGTGCTGTAACTGTAGGAGCCAGCACTACTGCCCCGGTAAGAGCCAGGCTGCTCTTTTCATATTAAGAAAAAGGAGCTTGACTTCTAGCAGCTGCTGCTTCTGATTTTCTGTGTTTCCTTAATTGAACTACAGACCACAAGGAACTAATTAATATATTCCACGTTGATGGGGAAATCGCCATCTGGGGAAATAAATGACTGGAAATAACTCCAGGGAAGGAAAAAAAAAAAAAAAAAAAAGGTGAAAAGTGAGGCAAAGTGTTACAGGCCACGCAGTCTCATCTATACCCAGCTAGCCCTAGACTGCGGGGAGTACCTCGGCTTCTCAGGAGACATCATGGGAGCAGCGCTTTTCCTGCAGCTCTCTGGCTGGAATTGCCTTCTTAGGGTTATCGATGCTCTGGTCCTGAGGCGTCTTGTAAAATCGGATTCCCAACTATTGGCCCTCATCTCTTCCCCAACAAAGGCTCTCCAGGTCTTGCAGAGAGCATGCCAACATAGCAGCGTGCTTACTGCTTCTTTTCACAACGCTGGACAGTAGTACGTAAAACCGATTAGTGAATAGACGCTGCTCTCACATGGGCTTTTTAGTTGTGTTCAGATTTTAGTGTGGTCCAACAGGGATGGCAAAGCGAATATCCGTGCACCATCTCTTTACTTCTTTATCTCATATTTTAACAGGTCCGTGGTCTGGGCCTCCTATGTGATAGGAAGCTCTTAGATTTGAGATTGAGACACGATGCCGTATCTATTTCTCACAGCAATACAGCACAGGATTTCAGCATCCTGATTTATGAACGTGTTTATAAACCCACCCTTAAGTGGCAAAGATCATTTTCTCCCCTTGTTTCTCTGCTGAAATAAAGGCGGTTTCTTCCTCCTATTAACTTCTTAATATACCTGGTTTCTTCTGGAAGATTTTCTTGGATTCCTAAAGTTCCCTAGTAATGGCTAAACAATTGCTGCCACGGCCTCCTTGCACCTGCGTGCTAACCAGATCAAGTAACTTCCAAAGAGAGTCAGATTCGTACCAGAAGTGAGCTGACTCCAAAGGACTTGGGTGCAGAAGGGAGCAGCTGGTCCTTCTCCAAATATTCCAGAGCACAGGTATCACCGAGCAGGCTGTCATTACATCCAGCACATGCGCCCTCAGTGTTGAAAACAGGCAAACAGCTGCTACGTGGATAAGAGTGACCATATTCCATGCACACATGCTGCTTCATTTCTTCGCCAGCTGGTACTCGAGGGACCCTTCCTTTTCGTGGTGGGTGATGGCCCTTAGTGTGTCACAGGGTGCGTTCACACGGTCGTAGTCACTTGCAAAATCTACGCGATTCTCTGATGTGTTCCTCTGCTGCATTTCCTCTGCAAGGATCATGCAAATATTAATGAAAATATTAATTAATTTACCTTTTTTGCCCCTGTGTCTGCTAGCAGTCAGGAATTATTCTGAGCCTGTCCTCGTCATGTTGACTGAAAGACTTCACCAAATTTTGGTTTAGCATCTTTATTACTGAGCATTTTTCTTTCTCTTTTCCTTGCAAGAGCTTGGGAACCATTTGAGTAGCTGGTCACTCAATTCACGTTGAGAAATGACCGCTCTGGAGGAAAGCGAGGGGGTCTGGCACCCTGTGCCGGGGGAGGGTGACACTTTCTGTCCCACAGCTGTGCCGACACAGCTGGGCAGGTGTTTCTGGTTACTGCAGTGTATGAAATCGGGAATTCATGTGAAGCTCATCTAATAAAAAAGGCAAGCCAGCCAATAGCTTAATAGGCAACTAAATAAGCAAAGTAAGTGGTGTTTCTTACCCTACTTCAGGCCAGTTATCTCACTTGATTTCATTTCATCATCCTCTCACTATGAGCCTTCCTGGAGCTTTAGTTAATTTTCCTAATCATTTATCATAAAACCTACTATTGCTTCATTTTTTCAGTTTCAGCAAAAATAAGGGCCACGTGTATGTTAATAAGGCTGTAAAGAAGTAATGTTTCTGACACACTGAATTATAGAAAGGGCAAACCATTCTTTTTTTCCTTTAAGGGAAAATGCATTTTGTTTTCTTTTGCCACTCCTCACCCCGAAAAAAGTGACTGAGAGGGTAATATCCAGTCTCCCTTTCCTCCTTTGCCATACCTCTTTTCCCGACTTCCACAGGGCAGTTATGGTAAATTTGATAAATGGGAACAAGACTAGGAAGAACGTACCCATCACTCTAGCACTGTTTTTTGACTGCACATCAGCTGTAGAATGCACCATCCCCCATCATCTCTTACCTGCGCACCTGCGGATCGGGACCCTAACAGCATCTCGCCACAGGTGAAAGATGAAAATTTAGCCTCGATAAAATGCTCTGGTATCTCTCTGCTGCTCGCAGAGGATAATCCAGAGCAGAAGTCTAATACCGGATGGTTCAGTTGTCTGTTTGGAGGGTTCCCTCCTGCTCCAGCATTTGTATTGGAGACCGGGCTCTCTGGGCAAAAACGGACCTTTTTGACGAATCTTTGTGCTGTGGAACCTTAGTATGAAGAGGTTTTTTTGTTTTGCCTGTGATTTACCATACAACATTTTATTGCTTTAATTCAATTATTGGAATTTAATGATTGCTATCTGGAAGAGTGGGTATAGGTGCTCCTGCGTGAGGACAGGCTTTTTATCATAAATTCCCACTAACAACTACTTCCTTCACCTTTCTCTGTTCTCTAACTCTGTAGATAATAGAGTGGCAATTATGGTTATTTAGGGCCTAAGCCTGAAACCCTTAATCATGTGGATATTCATTGCTCCCACAGTCTACCTATTTCATTGATCGTGCTAAGGTTTTTTTGGTAGGATCAAGTGAGCGATTATAAAACAAGTAAAAACCACAGAAAGGTGACAGAGTCAATTTAGAGTACAAAGAAGAGCTTACATCCCACTCCTCCTGGCTCTTACCCCAAGTAAAAGATACACAGTCATAATCATTAAAAGGGGTTAGTCCTTCCGAGGTCTGAAATGAGGGGTTTTTACTTTGGAGGTGTCCTGCTGTCAGCCCGGCAGGAGCTGGCGTTGCCTTCAGCAGCTCCGTGTGTTGGGTTCAGTGTGTGAAACCCGGTGCCAGCACGCGGCTGGTGTTGGTGCTGCTGAACGACCAAGGGCAGTTGGCAGTTTCCCAGGGGTGGCTGATGGGCAGGTGCCACCCTGGGAGGGCACAGCCAGGAGAGTTGATCCAGCCTGGCCAGAGAGAGTGTTCCGTGCCACAGGCGGCATGGCCGGCGTGAGGGGGGGGTGGCCAGTGCCCCTGGCTCTGGGTCCTTGTTTGGTTCATTTTCTATTCATGTTCCCTTCTTGAGATACATATAGATAGATAGACA
>KL280269.1:41912-63751 GCA_000699545.1 Podiceps cristatus | reverse complement strand
CCTCCCCGGGGCCCGCAGGCGGCTGCGGCTGGGGAGGCCGTGGCTCCTGCCCCTGCTCCAGGGGGAAAAGGGGCCCGGCTGGTGGCCCGAGGGGGACTCGCGGGGCTGCCAGCTCAACGTCCAGCTTTCTGCAAGATGGATTAAAGAAGGCGGCGCATGGGCGTGCAAGCTAAGCAGAATTAGCAATGGGTCCCGGCCAGAAAAGTACGGATTTGAACCTAAATCACAATCCAAACTTTCCCAAAGGGAATGTTTAGATTCAGGGCCATCTCTTAAGATAAATAATGAATAAATAAGGTCCCATATAGATTTCTAACTATGTCACTTTATTAACACTATAGATTTTTCAAACACAGAGGGGCTGTAAGAATTACATATACATTTCATTAGTAGGGAATTTATGACTACAAGATTGCACTTAAGGTTTGCGCTAACGCTTTATGCACCCTTTTGACCCGGTCCCTTTACTATATTCTGCCCCAATATTATTTTTCATAAGTCAGGAAACGTTTTCCATATGTTTTGCAGCATTATCCAAAGGGAGTTTGCAGCTGTACTGTTCATACTTTATCATGTTCGTACTGACTGAAGTGCAGACCCCTCCTAGTGACAGTACCCATCTGAAAGATCATAACAACGCATTTTTGGCACATTATTGTTCTACTTTTGTGTCAAGCCTCCCCCACAGAACAAAATTGTTTCACAGTTTTTATTAAAATTTACTATAAATGAACAGCTGAAAAAATAAACAGAGAAGTCTGTGTGTATCTTATTTACTGTCATCACAAAAAGAATATCTGTGCTGGAACATTATAACATAACCTAACAGCCAAAACTAACTTACAGAAATAAGCAGAGACATTAGAAAGGTTGAAGGCCACAGGAGTTCATTATTTTCAGTAAGCTTAAAAGGCAACAAAGGGGGTGCAGGAGAATAAAAAAAAAAAAAAAGGCAGAAGGAAAGTTATGAAGGTATGTGGGAGCAGGGGAAATGCAGGAGGGGAGAACAGAACCAGGGACCTATGCGGCACAAAGCGAAAAAGGGAATGAATGTATCGATGCCTTAGTTACCGTGCCTTTCTGCAGCAAAGAAAAGTCCCCGTGTTTAGCTTTCCATTCGAAAAATAAATATATTAACCTGCAAAGCTCTAAAGAAAAACCCGTCTGATAGTTATTTCAGCTGATCGTGGCCCTCCGCTGCTGGATTGCAGTATCCGAGCTCTGATGTTGCAAGTTACTCCGTAGAGGTCATGCAGTTTGCTCCTGCAGGATGACGTTCAGGAACGGTGTTTGGACTTAAAAAGTAGTTATTTGGGGGCGATTTTTACTGACGTGCCATGGTTCAAGTCAAGATACGGTCTAAGAAGCTGCACCTCCGCTGATGGCTTCTGTGCCTCCCTGGGCTTGTGCGTGCTTTCACCAGATCTGAATTTGATCTCCTCGATGCGCTTCAGTGGAAAGAGGTTTCTAATCGTAACTGGAAGCAGATATAGCCAAGGAATCAGTTTTAGTAAATCCCACTGAGCTCTGTCATGGCAGAGAGACAGTATAAATGCTCCCCATGAGTCTGCTAATGAAATGCCTGGCAAAGCCAAAAAGGGCAAAGAAAAAATAGAAATCACAGCTGCAATATCAGTTTGAATAATAGAGCTAGGAACCGGAGAGTAATAAAAGATGAGCAAGAGGTCAGAAATAACACAATATGAAGGCAAAAGGAAGGAGAAGAATGCTTTCCAAAAAAGCGAGGCAGAGAAGGAAAAAAGTGCTCTGGGTCCCATGAAGAGCTGACCTGAAATGATTTAAAAGAGGAAAACTAAAAAATAGTGTGGAGGCATATTGTGGTTTAACCTCAGCCGTTAGCTAAGCACCACACAGCCGCTTGCTCACTCTCCCACCGTGGGATGGGGGAGAGAAGCAGAAGGGTAAAAGTGAGAAACTCGTGAGGTGAGATAAAAACAGTTGAAGAGGTAAACCAAAATCTGCCTGCACAAGCAAAGCCAGCCAGGGGATTCCTTTGCTCCGTCCCACCCCCCCGCAGGCAGGTGCTCAGCCATCCCCAGAACAGCCGGGCTCCGTCGCGCGTAACGGGGACTTGGGAAGACAAACGCCATCACTTTGGATGTTCCCCTCTTTCCTCCTCCTTCCCCCAGCTTTCCGTGCCGTGGGGAATATCCCTGGGGTCAGTCGGGGTCAGCTGTCCCGGCTGTGTCCCCCCAACCCCTCGTGCCCCCCAGGCCCCTCGCTGGTGGGTGGGTGAGGAGCAGGAAAGGCCTTGGCTCTGCAGTAACAAAAATATCCCTGTGCTATCAACGCTGTTTCCAGCACAAACCTAAAACACAGCTCTGTACCAGCTATTGCGAAGAAAATTAACTCTGTCTCAGCCAAACCAGCCCAAGGCAAAAGTTAATTAATTATATGAATTTCAGGAACTGTAATTTTTAACCCTCTCAGCTTCATGCTGGGAATATTCCCTGTAGAATCTGTGCTAGAGGTCAGATTTTCACACCGAGTCCCTAAAACAAGTCTGAACGGACGCTTATGTGTGATACCAAGTGTTACTCTGAAGGCTCAACTGCCTCTTTTGTTTTAGTTTTTCTCCTGTTTGGGAATTTTTGCACACAACTTCTGATAATCTCTTTGCTGAGAAATAATTAACTAAGTTCATTGTAGGGGTTCTATTCATCACTGAACGTAAAGGGGAAGGAGCAGGTACCTGTTCCCGCTCCCAGGGTAACGAGGGTGGGAAGGAGCCAAGGGGTGCCCAGCGAAGAGCCCGGGGAAGTACAAATCACGGAAAGGCACTGTGCTGGCTGGCACAGGCTGGGGCGAGCTCCTCGGGGCTCCACCTGCGTAAAGGCCAATTAATCAGGCTTTCCTTGAGACAGAGGTATTCCGTGCAAAAAATGAGTAGTTTTCTACATCTCTAACAATAAAACCAAGTATGTTCCTCCACAAGTCTTCCAGGGGATGGCTTGAGTTACCCAGACCTTGGTCTTTCCTGTCCTCTGTACTGCTAAGTACTAAATCGGGTGTTAACTGCTGAGGTTTAGTACTTGCATAAAGACGGGCGGTATATTCTTGTAGAAGCATATTCCAGTAAAATGAAAACACTTTTAGTTAATAATTTGCAGCTACTGTAGAAATTATTTACTCTGAAGACAGTAGAGTAGCTATTTCTCCTTCAAAATAAACTTCAAAAATAAAAAATTAGCCTGGTGAAGTAAAGGGAATGAGCATTATAAAAAGCTTTTCAAGTTAGCTAATGGATTTTATTTCATCTTCTGTAATCAGCTAATCACTTCTTCATATTTAATCTGCAGTTATGACTCAAGTTTTGGCACTTGGGAAGGCCAAATGCATAGAAAGTAAGATTTGGAAGTATTAATTAAACCTTAGAATCAGAAATTACAAGGCAGATATTTCTGAAGCATTCACTTCTTTAATGGGATTACACCAATAAGGGCCATTAAAGGCCATTACAGAGAAGAATGAGAGAAAGCGCTTTTAAAGGTAGAAAGCTTCCAGACCTGGGGCTTAAAATGAAAAGTCATACAAAGTATTTTAGAAGTAGGTATATTGAAATACATACCTTCTGACGGTATCTGAATGTGATTTGCTACTCAAACGCGTTGTTTTGGCATACCAAAGTTACCGATTTTAAACCATATTTCAAATTCCACCCGCAGATGCCTCCTCTACCGCGTGAACGGGACGTGTAGGCACGGCTCGATCAGACAATCCTCCACAGGCTGCAATTCTTGGATTAAGCGTTCCGTCAACGTGTAAGTGCATTTACGTACAAGCATCGTCACACGCACGTCTGCCGGGCCGGGGCCGGGGGCCGGGGTTGGCCCCGCGCTGGTCTGCCTCGCGTGCAGCCCGGCAGTCAGGCACCTTCTTTTCGGCTGCTCCGCGGGGCTCAAAATTTGGGGTGTTTTCTGCCCACGTGCTGGTGTGCAATACTGGTTTGCATTTCCCTGTTTAAATATAAGTGGTTTTGCACTTTTTCTTCCGAGAGGCTTGGATGTACAGCCCTCCCGGCAGGGCGGACTGCCCGTTACCTGCCCGTACGTCTGTGCAAATTAAAAACCAGCCATGACAGACCGGGTGATGATATTATCGCCTCAGCCTTGGGGAAACAGCTGGAGAAGGAAAATGGGTTAGAACAGAAATGTCTTATTGAGATGGCTGTTTCTGGAAACAGTGGGGCAGGAGCGCTCCTGGTGTAGGTAAACGCCATCTTATTTCAGCAGAGAGGAAGAAAACACCTGGGAAGCGACTGTTTCATTAATTAATTTCATACCAGCAACTACCATTAATTTAACGCTGTCCTACCCATCCCTTTCCCCAGGGAATGTACTGTTCTTCTTCCCCGTGTTACCTATGTATATTCTTTTAATCCTGCAAATATACGTTTAGGGGAGAGCTCCTTGTTATTTTAGAAAAGATAGAAGATTTGCTCTTTAGATATTTTTGTTTACTCTTTATCGCGCTTTGCATTTAATTAGTGCAAATCGCTATGTTTTTTTGCACCGTATAGCTAAGGTAAATGTCTGGTATGGGGACTATAAAGAGTTTGAAGCTTTGTTTTTCTCATCAAGCATGCTTTGCAGCTGGACATTTGTGTATTGGTCCCATCTCCTCTCCTCTTCCCCCCAATAGCAAGGACTGATCTAGAGAAGCTTCATTTGCTTTTTTGGGAATAAACTGCAAAACCCAAAGGTGCAAAGCCAGGCTACCACACATGTTAGTGTCTGTTCTGCCTTGTCTAACTGTAATAATACAGTTACCCTGTGCCTTTCTCCGTCTCTCAGCGTAAATGTTTGCCCATATAAAAGCGTTAACATACCAATAAAATACCGATATGTTGTATGCGACTCGGAATGCTAGCGAAGTTGAAATCTCAATAAAGTGCTTTAAAATCAAATCATCATGCCTTTCAAGAGACTTTGCCAAACCAGGTCCTGGTATTTTTTCTTCCCCCTAATAACAACCAGGTGGCTTTCGGTGTCCTCTCTGCCTCCCCAGACGCTTGCTGCTGGGTGCCAGCAGGCACAGTCCCACCCTCAGCGAGCTGCTCAAAGAACGTGAATTGCTGGTGAGACCTGTTTATTTTACACCTGAAAAAGCCTTTTAAGCACCGATTTGCAGAGAGCTTTGCTACTGTTAAAAAGGCTCCTTGGATTTAAATGTGGTCAGAAGCAGGTATTCTTACATATTAATACAATATGTGAGTGACTTGGAGACGCAGCCGCGGTTTCTGCTGTAGGGGTTGTGATATCAGCAGATTATCAGCGAGGTCATGTGCCAAGGTCAGTGTCAGATCCATACCTGTTTTTAAAAAGCCAAGTAGACAGCCTTTAGAAAAATATTAGCTGCAGAAACCCTACTGTTGAATGTTAGGCATGCCATGAAA
This sequence comes from Podiceps cristatus, assembly GCA_000699545.1. Classification (NCBI taxonomy): domain Eukaryota; kingdom Metazoa; phylum Chordata; class Aves; order Podicipediformes; family Podicipedidae; genus Podiceps; species Podiceps cristatus. The sequence continues at coordinate 58,335 of KL280269.1, read as the reverse complement.
ATGCAATAAAAATGGAAAGGCAAAATTGCCCAGAAAATCTTGAGCCAAAAAGGGAAGGAAAAAAAGAAAGTTTACTTAGTGGTTATGAGTCAATGCATGGTGTATGAACAAAAATGTAAGAGACCTTTATTAGATGAGAGAAATCTGACATGGTTTTGAGGCTTAGACTCTAAATAATAATCTGGAAACAAATACAATATCTGATCCAAGAAAAGTATTTTTCATAGCTTTGAGGTGAATAATTTTAAAATTAAGGAACAAAAAACTATTCTGTTCTTAAATTGGATAAATAAATACCTAATCAATGCCAATTGTCAGAAAGGTATTTGGATATTTTATTATCTTGACATGACTAATGTGTGTTATGGAATGCTGTGAAAATTGTGATTTCTTTTTTAGTAGATGCGGGGTGGTTTTAATCAGTATTAAAGAACAGTTTCTATTTAGTATAAACATATTTAAAAGCAATCAGAACAATAAGAAAAGGTCTGATGAACAGAATACATCTATAAGTGAGCCACATCTGAAAACTTTAGGCAGCGGCTTGACGGCTTACCTGGAAGTCACAGGTTGCATGTCCTGTATGTTTATGAAAGCAAGTAGAGAAGACAAAAAAAACCTATTTATTGTTTTCTCTCTAATTTCATGTATTTATTCTAACAAGGGTAAAAGCTGGAATTGTATATTTAATTCAAATGCCTAATACCATAGACTTCATGGCCTCATTACACAGCCTGGAGGTCCATGACTCAGTGCCAGGGCCAACACGTAAAAATGACCATTTGATTGACGAGAGCCAGACTGAAGAAAAGAAGCTTTTCAGACGTATGAGACTTTGCCAGCCTTCTCCGATGCTCTCTTTCAGCGAACGGTGTGTCTCTGCAGGTGAAGACTGAAGCTAGTATGGGAAGAGAGAGAGAAGAGGATGATGATAGCTGGAAAGCAGCGACAAGCCTTTGCTTTTACACCAAATCTACAATTTCAACAATGGGATCATCAGAACCATTTTTTCAGGGTGCTGGTTTAACCAGACCTTGAAAACACCCTCGCTCTTCATCTGACTCCCATACAGTGTAATTTCTTAAGTTTTCAGGGACTTCTTTCCTGCTTACTGACAAAACAAAACAAAAATGGAGCTTCATCATTCTCCTGTGATTTATTTCCCCTATCGATAATATGACAAGTCTTGGAGAGGATCAGGACAGTAATTATTCCTAGCAAAACAAACTCAGGATTCAATATTATTTATGATTTTTTCTTAGGTTTTCTTTCACAGGCTTTAGCAAGAGAGTTGTCTCTTCTTCTCGGAAAAGGCTCCCTGCCATGGTCCTGACAGCATCCTCGACGTAGCATCTTACCCGAAACCAAGCAGTGTGCAAACATACTTATTTCATTGTGTCAATTCAGTCCTGAATCTCCATAGAGTTAGAGATTGCTTAGGTAAGTTCAGTATTTGACACTGATAAAATGAATAGTGATTTTTAGCTCTTCATACTCTTTAAAGGAATCTACTTTGCTGTTTATTGGGTCCATAAAATTGAGTGTGTTTATGTGGTTTTGGCGTTTCGAAAGAGTGCATGTGCTGCTGTAAAAAATTACGCTGCTGAAGAGAACAGCAGATGCCTTATTTACTTACTCTTTATCACTGGCGGATGACTTGGGGAACTTAAATGGTTTATGCCCACAGGTCAGGTTTCATGTACCTGGAGCTTTACACTTTGCAGAACCCTTCTGCTCGGCCAACAGATGAATTATTCCCACCATAAGATGGAATAAGCCAGCAATACGTTACTACTTGGCTTTGTTTTCTCAGTCACTGAACAGGGCAATGAAAGACAAAGGGTCTCCACTGGCTCGGGCGGGGAGGGACAGCTGGGAATAGGCAGGTCTGGCGAGGAAAATTATCTCTGATCTTAGTTCCTTTAGTCCAGAGATCCCATGCCCCAGCACTGAGCAGATGGTCAATCATTGTTCTTTCCCCAAGTTCAGCGATTAGATCCCATAGGATAAATCTGGGTATATTATTGCACCCTCCAGTACGACAAAGAGGGTTATCAGTATACACGCTAAGACAAGTTAGGTGGAGAGCATAAACTATGATTTTTAAAGCAGAATACGTGTCTAAGATGGTTGGAAAATGCTAATATTTCACTTGAACTCTTCAAGCAATTCTCACTGATGGCCTAAAATCGGGAACGTAGGTTGTTGAACCAAGGTAGGAGGACAACGTTGTTACGGTACCTTTTTGGCATGGGTGCAAACGTACCTGTGTATAATGTGTTGGGTATGCACACAGTATGTGTTGTGTGATTATTTGGATAACTCTTGCCCTACAGGAGTTAAAGCAATTGGTTTTTATTTTTATAATTAAAGGATGAGCATATTTAGAAGTACCGTGTGCATTTTCACATCATAAAAAAAAAAAAAAAAAAAGTTCCACAAAAGAGACTGTAGCTCAGAAAATTTCCCCCTGGTTAATTCAGTTCCCGTAGAAGAGATGATTATTTGCTATCCACTTATTAGGAGCTACAGTCATCCAGAAGAATGAAATGGTTTCCACAGAGTGTTGTAGATTAAGATGGTCTTACTGGTTATTGCACATTATACAATAGCTGTGCCTTTTAACAAGCTGGTGATCCTTTAAGGATGTAAAACCCTATACCAAAAGCGCTAAAGCCAAATATACAACAGGAAGACCGTTGGGATTATCTTCCGAATGCTTAAAATGAATAACCGGGCTTACAAATTGTTTATGACTGTAATGTTGGAAGCTCTGCTGAAAGGATTGGCTGCACTAATTGATTTTTTTTTTTTTTCATAGGATTGTATTTTGCCACTTAGTGATCTTTATTTGTCATTGATGGTGCAATTCTTTGGGAGTTCCTCTGGACACACTTTGTGTGTCTTTTATTACTAAACGCTACAAAAATACATCTTCTTGCAGGGATATTTTATTTTTAACTACTGTCACAGTTTTTCTTTCAGCTAAAGGGTAATGCTATAGAAACCTCTGACACAAAGCAGAAAGAAAGAATGAAACCACAGAAGCAAGCCTTTCACCAGTTTTCAGGAAAAAGGTTCTTCATTTGCACACATAAGACTGTGTGAATCCTTGGTTTTTTTCAAACATGTACTTTAAAAAAATATATCTTTAATAAAAAAATATGTAGAAGAATTGCTAACGAGTTACAGAATAGCCTGTTGGCTTAATCCCGTGCTGTTTATACAATGACTTCATTGGGAGGTATCTTTGTGTAAAGGACATGAAATTAGGCCCAAGGTAATCTTCAAGCTTTGACCCTAATCCACAGAAATAATTACTAGTTTACAAAAATAAGTATCTGTGCTAATACGCTGACCTCATATAGCTTGCTGCGGTTGTGTCGGGGAATTTTGGTGTCAGAACAGAGTACAGCAGTCTTAATTTCAAGACTTAGATATGTAATGTTTTATTAGAGATACATGAACCAAGTTTCTGTTTAACTAAACGTGGTCAAGTATATAAACTGTGTTTCTTCTTAATCAAAGGTGGTTTAAGAAGCTGAAGTCTGGTCCTTATTTCACGCATTTTTCCTATACTCTCCGCTCTGCAGATATAGCCAGCAATACTTAATGACTTATGAAATAAATAGCAGGAAGAGTTTGACAGCCCACGAAATCAATGAAGCTTACTAAAGCCTAAAAATCTGGGCTGACACCTTGGTTTATATTCTGTTACTTTGCTTAGTCAAAACAGCTTCTTAACACAAAATCAGATGTCACAGGAGATCATTATAGAGCAGCATCAGCAGTTTGCCATGTTTTGCAAGGGACTTTTCTACTTCAACATATTTGAAGCTGTTTAATGACTTCAGAGCAAGAAGGGGTGTGGTGGCAAGGATTTCTGGTAGGCTTGGTACAATTTCGTCTGGTTAAAAATATCAAAAGGTATATTAGGTCTGAATTTTCAGGACAGTAATATGTTAATGTGTGTTTCTGTCGTACCCATAAATCACAGCTACAGCAACAGGACTGGCTTTAGCAGCGAAGGGAATGCTTTGCATCCCACCTAAATATTACAATAGCAGCCACAGCGACAACAATGACAAAACCCCCAAAATAAAGTGCTGAAAACAACCCTGGGGCAGGCTGGGAGGCCCGAGGCTGGCATTTGCCCGGCGGGTCGGAGGCTGCAGGCTGGCTCTGATACGCACCTCAAACTTTGGGAGCTTGACCTGAGCCAGTCCGAGCTTTCTACCGCAGTCCGGGTTTCATAACGCAGGGTTTGGGGCCAAACCATGCTGATTCACCATTTCTCGGTTCTGCTTACGGTAGGATGAGGCGCTCCCCCCGCCTCCCCCATGATGCCTGTGCTATTGCCCTCTTCCCACCTCCCGCCCGGGAAGGACGTTTCTGCCGGTTTTGGCTGATGCCAACTGACCCCTGTCGTTGACAGACAGAAGAACGCTGGAGTCGTTTCTACCGCGCTCCCAGAAAGGTCTAGAGGAAAACTCAGGAAAGGTTCCCAGCAGTCGTGTCAGAGGAGTCCTATTTCAAGTCCACAGCAGAGATCGGGGGGCCTTTATTTAAACAGATAAAAGGTTCGAAATAATGATGTGAATTTGGGAGAAAAGCCAAGACGAGTATTAGGACAACAAAATACGGTGCTTTCTGCTTCTGCCAATGTCCTGTAATCAGGAATTTGGTCCTGAATTTCCTTTCAAGGGGATTAGAGATCAAAAATACAGGTGACGGGCTGAGCAACTGTAAGGAAAAGGCGCGTCCAGGCCAGACAGTCTGCGAGTCGCAGTCTGACGGCTGGCAGATGTGGGGAAGCCCGTCCAGAGGAGCGAGCCCAACTGCTGCAGCGCCAGCCAGCAGCCAGATGCTCTCGGTGAGAAATCTCTTTCAGAAGTTTGGCATCTCTCTGCTCTGGGGCAGTTTGGAGAGCAATGAGCTGAACTGGTGTCAAAAGACAAATCACTTCTTATCGCACATTTTCAAGTAATGCGTAATTGGTTTATTGTATTGTGGTTTTGTTATTGGTCACATCTGTCCGTAGCCCTCAGACTACTGAAAGACTCGGCACAATCACACACACAGCCGGGTTTTCGGAAGTACTCAGCAACTCCTATCATACGGCATTTATTTATGGGTGAATTTTCAAAATGTCTCGTTACGGTAGGTGTGAAATTTTTTGAAATCTGTCTGTCCTACTCAGGTGCCCAAATAAGACCTGAAAATCTGAGCTCAGCTGTGATTATTACGGCATCCTAAAAACTCTCACCATACAGTGCAGGAGCTTTGCAGCCCCGTTCGCACACATCTGCTTTCTCTCCCAGTATTTTATCAATCTGAATAATGTGAAAACTAACATTTTATTTTCCTCTCAACTAAAATGGGCCTCGGGGGTGGGGGCCGGCCACAGAACACGGACGGACGGTAAAACGTTGCAAGGCATATGTAGCATCTTGGTCTTGCTTCTGATATTACTCTGTATGTTCTTGTTTTGAGTTTTCTAGCTCTCTAGTGCAATAATAATACAACTTGATTAGCCTAGCAGCTGCTCTGAGAAGGACAATGTCAAAAAAGAATCTATCCCAGCCTTCAAGACAACTAATATAAACACTTAGAAAGCTGCTTGGGTTTTCCACCATGAATGCACGTGGAGAAGTTGCTGAAAAGCTTCATTGTAAATATACTTGACATCTACTTGGAGGAAGGGAGATAGAAAAATAGTCTCCTTTTGGGTAATTTGTGGAGAATTGTTTTAGAAATGTAGAACTTCATAGTACAGCTATTCTTTTTTTTGTCCTACTCCCTTTTTCTCCTTCTCCTTATTCTTCTCCCTCTTTCTTCCTCTTTCTCTCTTCCCCTTTCTGTTGCATCTGTGTGAATAAAAAAGTCTTGCATAATAAGCAAACGATAACAAAGATTATTGTTTTTGCAATAAACTAGGTCCTAGCTTTGCAGTCCTCTTGGAAACTGCACTGAAGTGGTAAAGGAAAGGCTGAGCAACTGGGCATGTATTAATGTGACTTAACGTTCGGCAGAAGTTTTCCCCCTGCCTGGGTGCATTACTGCACGTAGACTCGACTTGATGAATAAGAAATCGCTAACCTTCGTATGCAATACAGACAACAGCAATATAGATATATGTATCTGAGCGCACGGCCTGCCCAAGCGTTTGTTTTGTAAACGAGCGCTAAACCTTCAAACGGCAGCTTAGTGCGATTTTAGATAAAACGAGCATGATACATTAGGCGTTTAACTATATTAAAGGCCCTTTTTCCTGTTTAGATAATGATATGCTGTGTTTATCTTTCAAGCGCTGTAAAAATATTAGTTAGTAGTCATAAATATAGTCTTGATAAAACGATACTACTTTCCAGAACTGCTAATCTGTGTTAATGCCGCTTCGGTACGGGTCCTGTAACAGCTGTTAGAATTTTGTCCCCTGTAGGTCAGAGAGAGAAGATGGGAAAATCCTTAATAAAATGTTGTTAGAAGCTACAGGTGGGAAATAAAGAAGCTCTTGTGACCTGTAATCTTATTCCCTCATAAAGTCACGGAGTGCACAGCAGCTTCTGTGGCTGAAATTAGACAACACGCTAGCGGCTTTTCAATCTCAACTTTTGCAGTTCAGTTATATCATTTTTGGTGAAGAACAAATGAAGGATACAGCAAGCACTGCCCCTGACCTTCCTTGCTGTTTTTAATAAGCACATTCAACAGCATGAGCTTCTCCGTCTTAAATGAATTACTATATATCCATGTATTGGAAAGAAAATACAGTAGTGTTTATCTTCTGTATACATTGTACTGTCAGATTTTAATTAACTTTCAGCCTCAGGTAAAGAAAATATGCTAATTTTAATAGTCTTATAATTACTGTGGGCCAGATTCCACTGTCCAAAGGCAGAGGGGTAGCCAGTCTTGCAGAGAGCCTTGCCAGCTTCAGTGGCGCGAACCGGAGAGGAAGGGGCTGCTGCCATCCCCTTGGATGCAGGAAGGAACAAATGGGAAGGTACAATAGGTGGAAGTCGGGAGTGAAGCAGTGAATGGGTCGTCTATTACCAAACCCAGTTATGTTACGGAACAGGTATATTTTTATATTTCAGATGCTTTAGAATCAGCCTCCTATGGAATTTATTTTCCTCTTTAAATGATGGGTACGTTCTACGTGTTTTTATATAGGCAATATATACCGTTTGGATATCACAACTCCTGCAGGCCTCACCTTTGCATCCTCTCGTTCTTTCCTTTTGATATCGTCGATGCCTTTCATCAGGCTACAGTACTGTGGAGTATGAAAATGAATATTTTTTCCATTGCCTTTATTAAATTAAAAAAACAAACAAACAAAACAAAACAGCGCAGGATACAATAGAGAGTGATGCGCGGCTCTCTACACTTCTATAGTAAATCTTAGTCATCTGAGAGAGAAGTTTCTTCTAATTTAAACATTTAAGCAATCTGAATGAAATGGAGCCAAGGATCGAGTGAGCTTTCTTTTTATATTATTTTTATCAAAATTACAAAACAACTTGTTTAAAAATATTTGGTTATTACACCGTATAATACAATCAAATATTTGCAGCTTTAAAGTCACAGTAATTTGTTTAAATATAATTATGTGTAATTACTTATTAGTAAAATGGTGGAGGATTGCTGAAATATCATATAAAATGGTATAATTAATTGGCTCCTGATTCAATGAGTTGTCATTTCTGAAAATTTAATGTTATCAAAGCTCTTTTTCCAATAGCACAAGGAGCACTATTGCTAATAGACTTCAGAGCTTGAAATAAATAAATCTTTGGAATCCTGTTGCATCTCTTGGGGTGTGACATTTGACAGTCTTTTATAGCGCAGAACGAAACAAGTTTGTGAGCTGGAATTCAATTGTGGTGTATTGATTCCTTGCATCAGTCATTATTCCCTGCTGATTGACAGCTGAAAATTGGTTACGTTAAGTATTTCATATGTTATATTGGCTGACATTTGCTTGCCTGCTCCTGTGTCAATATTGTTGTAAAGATCTCCAGCTCTATGAGATAGCAATATACACTGACTGTGGCTTTTGTGTGATGTTCCAGTGTTTTTCCTGACATAATTTAAGACATATTAAAAACCAGCAGCATCTTCCCTCTTGAGAAGCTTAATGCCAATATTATTGTCTTCCAAGGGAAGATCATGTATGCTCATAATCGGGTGCTAATTTCCACCCATACGCTCATGTTTAGGCATTAGGCACTATAACTGTAAAATTGAGCCTGCTTGATTGATTCATGTCAAGCCTCGTCTCGGCTCCTGCAGTGGAAGTCATCCAGCTGACCCTTTTTACACTAAAAGAAGAGATTTGTGTTCTTTTCTTTCACCTGGAACCATCAAATTGACTGAATAATCTGTAATACATTAGTGCTGACATTTGTTAGGCAAGAATTAAACAAGGCACAGTAATCATTCCCCTGAATAAAAATTGTGTTTGATTTCCAGCAGAGTTCTATTAAAAGGACAGCACAGCCCATCTCCTCCAAAGTGGGAAATGGTGAATATTTTCTATGTTAATGAATCGAATTAACACTTTAATGGCAGATGGACGATCCCTAGCCTCTCCTGACAAAAGCTGCTGAGGAGTTTTGGAGGGCAATGCCTCCCGTGCCTGCCACGAGGAACACAACGAGCTCCTTGGAAATCCTTCACGATGAACGTTTAAGGGTGACCATAGTAAAGTTTGACCATTTACCTAAAAAGAGACAAAAGCGAGAATGATGGTTTTCTTACAGCCGGAGCTGGTTGGTGCCAGGAAAACCAATTCCTGAAGTCGGTAAGGCAGAATTCCCTATTCACTGAAAAATCTTAATAAATGTGACGCTGTAAAAGGTTGGCCTCAGTGACGTCGATTCCCATCTCCTCCATGAAAACACGACGTAAAGGGGGTGGTAATTCCAGTGCGGACGCATCAGTGTACATCTGCTACAACCAGAGTCTGATCCGATGCCTTTGCGGTCCCAGTGTTACGACCGCGTTTGGCGATGTAAAACTTGGTCGCTGGAGCGATGGCCCGGCTGCACTGTACTCTGTCCGTCGAGGCCAGGCTGCGTGGTGTTACGGTTGTACTGTACGTCAATCCGTTCGGGGACAACCCTGAAGGCAAGATATGAAAAGTACCATTTGGAGAAGCACATGTTGGCTATGTAGACGACCTGACCGGTCGGCACCTCAGAGGTTCATTTAGAAACACGCTTTTCCCTTGTCCTGGGGTTGAGGTCAGATTTTTTTCCAGTTGGGTTCTGGTGGCAAGCTGAAAGCGAAGATGGGCTGCAGAGGAAGCGCGCTCTGGAAGTCAGCTTTTTCCCCTTGGTTAGCCTGTGTGGGAGAGTATGGGAGCATCACCATCGTGCTGACCACATCAAGATCAAGAGCACTGGCTTGGCACAAAGGTGTACGAACTATATGAAAGCAGGGAAAAATCTGCAAAAATTACCACACACACACACCACCCCCCCCCCAAAAAAAAAAAAAAATGGAGCAGCTTTCTCCTGCCCTAAGCAAAGTGCAATTTTTCTGGCCAGTCGGGATCTTCCCACCTGCTGTCGCAGCACCCTTGTGTTTTCCCTTTGCTTGGGACTCAGTAGCACCAGATTAACCCAAAGTAGCAAAAGCTGGTAGGGAACGCAATTTTTTAAGAGCATAAGGCTTATTAGCACCTGAAGCCTATCAAGGAGTAGGTAAAGCTGGGCTGGTTGGTGCACTCCGTCTCCCTGACGGCACCTGCGGCTTGTTGTATTTAGGGCAGCTGCCCTAGGGGAAGGAGAGGTGGTGGATGGCTTTCAGAAGGTGGGGTGGCTGGAGATGGTGCTGCCCTGGTGAATACCCCCGTGGGGGAATTTAAGATGTGAAGGTGCTCCCGAGATAATCCTCTGCAAAAGGGGAAGTGATGTAAAAAGGAATTAACTGAGCCCTGGATGGACGCGTCAGGCCTTGGATGGTGTGAGGAGATGCGCCTGACCCAGCCGGGAGGGCTGCGGCTGCCGGTGAGTGGCTCTGGGGCCTTGCTGGGGGAGGCTGTGGTGAGAGCTTTACCTGGTCTGGGCTGTCCTTCAGGAGGGAGGGTGGCTTCTGACCTACCTTGGTGTTTCTCCTTGGCTTTTCCTTTAGCAGGTGCTACCCCTTCCAGTAGTGCTTCCCTGTAGCCTGCCCCAAACGCTGCCGCTGCTGTGGGGTGGGTTTCTTCTGGCAAAGTGCTCGCACCCAGCTCTTCTCCTGGCTCTGCCCCGGGAGAGCCGCAGGATGGGTGTCACCTCCTCCAGCGCGTCCTTCTTACTGTAGGTCCCCTCGGTGGTTTGGGCTGTTCTGCTTGTAGCTCTGCGTTGGGCTGTGCCTGGCAGCTCCTGCAGCAGCCCATGCTGAATGTCCTCCTGGGTGCTTATAGGTGCTCCTGGGTGCAGGAGAACATTGCTTAGCTTTTTAATTAAACATTAGAAAACCCCAGAGGCATGCAACACAACAAAGTGCTGTGAATGTCTAAAAAAAAATACACTTTCCCAATGCAGCTACTAGTTTCTGAGCATATAGCTTGTTTGAGTCTGTCTGGGGTGCAAAAGTATCTGTTGAAATGATTCCCAAAACATAAAATTTCGAGCCTTGCTTGCTCTCAGACTTGTAATTTCCCCATTTAAATTTCAATTATGGAACAAACAATCGTGCTTGTATTCCTTGTGCCACACAACTCATTAAATGTTTTGAATATTTCATAGCCCAAAACTGTTCATGTTAATCTGTGAATATATTGTTATAAATAACTAATAGGTGTATAATGCATCACGGCAATGATTTATGGAAGATTCATAGACAGGAAAAAAATATGCTGAAAAATATTTTATAAGGGAAAATACTGCAGCATTAGCCCTTTCATGCAAGGCAAACAAATGCTGCTTGTGCCTTCCATGCCACTCCTGGTTTTGTGCTGCATTCAGAACAGCAACTAAAGATTTTTGTGAGGGACTTTACTTTTAAAAGTAGCTTTGAAAAAAGTAATCCTGTTTCATGCCAGCCCACACAATACTGCGATGCTGTACGGTGTGGATGTTGAACAAAATGGGTATCTGCAGGTTCTGAAGAGGCCAATTACAAAAGGATACAAAGGGAGGGAAAAGCCTACAAAAGTAGGGAGACATCAACAGCTAAATACCTTCCCTGGAACCAAAACACCAGCTCTTCTGCTGGTGTCCTCTGTCTGCGCGTTTGCATCTGGTAAGGGGGAGGGGGGTAAAAGGCATTCAAAGTAGTGCAAGTCCTTGTTATGAAGCAATTTTATGGTTAAGTGGAAGAGGTAGAAAGATGAAATATGAAGAATTTTGTACTTGATGTTTAAAAAAAAAAATCTGTATCAGTAAAAGACATAGTGTTTTGCTTTCAGCTGGAAAGAAAAAAGTGTTTATCCCCAGAGGTTTGTATCAAAAGTTTGATGGCCTGACTGAACGTGCTGTAGGATCCTAATCGCAGCAGTAGCCTTTTCGCTCCTTTGAAAGGTCTATGATTAATCTGCACCGAACCCCAGATTCTACTAGACTAGAGGGATCCCATAATTACAGCTGAGTCATGGGGGAGATGATTGTTGCTGGGCATTGCAAGCCAAGCCCAGCTATTGCAAAACTGGCAGGTCATGGTCAAGTCAGGTGTGCAGCAGGAGTAGGTAATGCCCGGCGAAGTGGGGAACCCCCAGCCCTCGGGAAAGACATGCAAAAAAAAAGGAAAGGGAACACAGCAGCATGTTCACAGCTCGTTGGAGAGGGGTATCTTCAGGTGGTGGCTCAAAGAGGGTGAAGATAATACCGGTCGTTCAGGCAATTCCTTTATAGGTGTGTGTGTGTGTTGGGTGGTGGAGCAATGCGTAATTAAGGAAAGCTTTTAAAGGTTTTTATAGAGTAATTGTGCCCAGCTGCGTCATTGCTAGTGGAGTGGTAGAAATGGTGATAGTAGCATTAAAAGAAAAAGTGTCGGCGAACAAATTTGAAAACTTAGGTTTTAATGGTGGTGAAAATATTCTTCTGAGCTGGGACCTACACCCGGGTGGAGTAAAGGAACTTCTAATACTACTAAGAGAGCTAAAAAAATGTGCACGGACAAGCTTGAGTGCTGAAATCTTGAGAAATGCCAAGTGGGATATAGTTACATAAAAATGATTTATGCTGAACAGAACTTTCTTCACAATTAAGTGATAAACCAAAGTGTTTAACAGTATCTAATAGGTGTGCTACATCTACGTAATTTCAAAATGAATGGCTTAATTTTTATTGTTTAAGGGATTTGACTGGTTTAGTGATTACCACGAGATTTAGAGCTATGACTTTGCAAACGGATAAAAGAAAGTAGCTGCTTCTTGCACTGAACAGTTTCTCTTTCAAGTAAATAAAGCACTGATTCAGAGCTCCTGCTGAGGATGCGGTTTTATCTAGACCAGCCAACTTCTGTCTTGGGCTTTTGTTCAATCTTAGCAAAATGGGAAATTAAGGTGCTCAAAAATATCAAAAGAATAAATGTTGGTTAGTATGGTAAATCCTGAATAATGTCCGTGAATGTAGAAAAACTGCGTAAAGGAATTGGGCCTTGCAGTGGAGAAAGGTCTTTCCCTGGAAGTCTCATAGGGAGTGTGATGTGCAAGTGATGGTAAGTTTGAGGAACTGGAGGTGTGTGAAGATCCTGAGGTGAAACAAAACAGTTCCACGAAAATTATACTTTTCATGAAGAAAAAGGATTCAGTCATGTGCTCTGGTCCTTCTGTACTGTAACTTGTTCCAAAGCCAGGAGAAGGAACCCAGACCCTACTAAAATAGCTTCCCGAGGAGGCAGCTGCCCTTATGGCAAAGCTTTGAGAGCGCTGAACCTCAAACACGGCACCAGGAGAGGACGAGGGTATTTTGGACGGGGTAGTCGTGCTGCCTCGGATGGAAGGGCTCTAGCAGCCTCATTTTGCTTCCAGGGTGACTGCTAGGTAAGGTAGATCTAAGGAAAACCGCAGCTGCCTCGTGAAGGAGTTCACAGCCCAGACCTTGGAACATGCCCAGGCTGAACTGATCCCTGAAATCCAGGGAAAAGCATCAATGAAATTTAGGGATTAACGAGAAGGGGGAAAAAAAGAAAAAAGATGGAGAACAGTAAGCATTATAAACAACCTTTTTCAGTCTGATCCCCTGGTGTTCTGTTTTACGTATGCTAAAAATATAGCTACTTCCTTGATATTATACAACAATGGTTTTAAAACAACCAGAGAAATCATGTGTTCTGGTATTTTCCTAATCCGATGATGTCTGCTGGGTCTCTGTCACATTGCCAGTGCCATGCATGTTGCCCTTGAAAAGCTTGCAGTGCCTCCTAGTTTCTCGTGACAAACGGGAGTTGATACAAGAACAAGATAAATAGCGCAGAAAAATAGCAAGTGATGAACTCGCCTCAGTAACATTTTCTGTAAGCATTTATGTGAGTGTTTTTGTTTGCAAGAAAGTCCGTCTGGAGTGGCATATCCCTGGATGTATGCAAGGGTTCACGCCATGAACCTTTGCAAGACAATCTCGAGTTCCCTACTCCTGTTTATAAAAGGTTCAGTCAATCGATCCGGGAACAAAAGCAATAGTGTGTGTCTTAGGTGAGGAGTTAGCTGCCAAACAGCACGTAACAGGCAGGGCAGCAGGTCTGCCTCGCAAGGCAGCGTCGCTCTTTGGTTACATTGGGTTGGATTATCAGGGCATGGACTTGGGCAAGGCGGAAGAGCAGATCGGAGGGCTGGGCAAGTGGAAGATTTCTGGCAGACTTGGGTTAGTAATGTGCTAGCACAGAAAACTGCAGGTTATTTGCTTGCTTTGTTTTTTCTTTTTCTTTCTGCTCAAGTGCTAAGGGTTTTGTTTTGGTTTTTTTTGTTTTTTTCCAAAAGGCCTGCTTTGCCCATTCTGATAAAATCATGCCCTCTGATGAGGAGCTCAGCTGACTTGGAGAGATGTCCTGGGTCTTGTAACTGCCAAAGGGAGCTACTCTGGCAACCGCTCGCTTTCTTGACCCTTCTGCAGGCAATGACAGGACTTGCACAGGTCCACTTGGTGCCCAACGAGGGGGTTCCTCTGACCCAAACCAATGCTGCATCGTGTCGCTTGGGGGAGGAAGAAGAGGAGAGTTAGAAGAAGGGTGGGAGGCAAGTCCTACAAAGGCTTTCTGCTGATCTAGTAGAACTAACTCTGTGCCTTTGATACAGAAATGTACTTGGTTCCCTGCAAGCGGCGACCAGTGCAGACCGATGCGTACGCTTTATGCCCAATACTAAAACCAGTTCTTTAAAGAAGTCGTCTGTGGTACAGGCTAGAGCTCAGGGCTGTTTGAGCAGCTTGTAGGCTTGCCTCAAGTTATGGGCTCTGCTTGAGGACCGAGAACCTGGGAGGTAACCAGTTTGTTATAGGTCACGTTTTGTACTGTGATGCTTCTGTTCTTTAATGGAATTAGCCCCAACCACACAAACCTTGATATTCCAAACATTAAGAATGACAAATCAATTTACACTTGTCCTTCCTTTTACAAAAAATGCATATTGCTCAACCCAAGCCTGAGTAGCTCAATAGTTTAGTGTGGATAGGTTCAGTTCCTGGCGGCTAACAGGAGTATAACGTGCTATAAGCCTGATGCAGTGGGCTGCAGTCAGCTAGAGGAGAACGCTGGTATCTGCAAGTCCCACATCTGGATGTGTATCCTCACAGACAGGCAGCTATTATGCTCCTATTGATGCTCCTGAAATTTGAAAGAGTGATCAAGTATAAAAATCTGGCTTGCAACAATACCCACCTGGCTCCTAGGAGACCCGTCTTACAGCTGACGTAAAGGTCAGCCCTGGGTGCCTGTTTCATAGTACTCACTAAGCACCGTATTTGCCCAGTCAGGCTGCTGGCACAAATTTGATTAGTTTAAAGCTCAAGGACTGCCGTTGAACAGAGTCAGCTCTGTAGCCGCATTTGCACACATGCCGTTTCCTCGCCGCGTTCCCTCCGCCAGCTGCAGCTCGGGATGTGCCAAATACTTTAAGTGCGGGAGTCTGAGTACGGGGAGCCGCAGCGTGTTCGGGAGACGCCGTGGTGTAAGGGTGGGGGCAGAGTATGGGGAAAATGGTGGTGCTGGGAGGCAGGGCGACGGATTTGACCTTACTCTTGCTGCCTGTCGCTATAGGCTGGCGATGCTTTTATAAGCGTCCTTCCAGCAGCGCGGAGCATTTTGCCACGCTAACTACTTGATTTTTACGTTCTGGTTTGCTACCCTGAGAGACATTTGCTTGATAGGTGTGTATTTACAACAGCTGCAATACCTGTGCACGGTAGGGAGAGTACATGCTTAAATACAATTTTATGAGCAACGCGTGAAATAATATGCTTACTCCAATCCAAGTTTTAGTTCTGTGGTTTTAGTGGCATCGTCAGTATTTATCAACTGAAATAACTGAGTCCTGATACTTGTTTTCTCCTGGAAATACTAGAAGCTGTTAGTAACTTAGCTCACACTTCAGCCTTCGGAGAGTACCGTATGGCATCGCTTTTCTTCATGTTTTTGTCGAACAAGACAGAACCCCCAGTTAAAGAGCAAAATGATTTATTGTCACGGGCTACAAGTACTACTTGTGCTAAAGCTTTATCTTGTCGTCAGCCTGAAAGACTATTCCAATTAATGCCGTTTGCACTTGCCGTGTAAGCTGCTGAGGGCGATGGGCCCCAATTTCCGTAGCTGCTATCTGATAGCCAGTGCCCGTCACTGAAAATTTAACAGGTCATTCAATGCTAGTCAACAAAAGACCCATGAAGCCTCATTTCACACCAATTACTATTTAGCATACGTACACAAATTGATTTAAAAAAAAATTCTCAGGGACTTCTCTATGCTATAATCTGGCCACATGTGTCCCTGCAGCCCGGAGCCCGGTCCGATAACATCCCTCCCCAGCAGGTCTTGTCCGCCACCGAAACCAGTGCCCCCGCTTGCCCTCGCAGCTCTGTCGCGCTGGGGCGGACCTGGTCTGGCTATTTAAACCCCCTGTTTCCAAAGGGGCCTTTTGGTTTTTTGACTGGAAAGCCTCAGGTTTGCAAAGCCTGCAGCGAAGGGGGGTCCTGGCCGAGCTCCAGCCGCGGGGCCTGCGGGGGCGCCCCGCTGGGGGGTTTTTTTCACGGCGGGGGGCTGCTCCCCTCCGCCTGCCGCCATCCCCACCCTGTCAAAAGCTATACACCCCCCCACCCCTTATTTTTCTGCTTGTTTCGGACACCGATGCTTTGTTAGATATCGCAATATTTCTTTCCATTTTCATGACTGAACTGTTACAGATGTTTGTTTAGCACCTCAGGTATTTTCTTGGCAGTAGGAGAATAGGGTTTATTATTTGTTGTTATTGATTTCAAATATAACTACTTAACCACTA